>VZRU01008621.1:327962-511355 GCA_013398155.1 Pedionomus torquatus
CCTAACCCGTAGCGGAGGTCACCGGCCGCTGCCCCTCGGCCCCCGGAGGGACGCCTGGAGCCTTCTGGAGAGGCCGCGCTGACAGTGGTCCAGGAAAGCACCTCGGGGGGATCAAACCCGTGTGGGGTGGTGGGGTTGAAAGCGGTTGTGGAAGCGCTTCAGCGATGAGGGATTCCCTTTAAACTGCTAAAGCTCTTCCAGAAATTTCACGTTGACTTTACAACAACAACATAGTTTCATGAGGTTCCTGCTAAGAGGGGCTTTAAGGCAAGCGCTCTCCAGACCACTTTTTCTGTCCCAGGCCACTATTGTAGTAATTCTCTTGAGTTTACGCCTTTCTTGATTTCCTCCGCTCCTCTTGGGTGTGTTTTTCACTTGTTACTAGAAGTGGGATGTGCCCTGAGGTTGCGAATCTTAAAAATTGAATTCTCTTTCCTGCTTTAAAAACTTAGACTTGGAGCTTGAATGCTGAAAGCTGCTCGTGCTTCTTTAGTACAAGATTTGACACAGGTTAAGGAGTATTGGTTTGCCTACACAAACTATGCAAACTGAACTGCGCCTCACTTGCCCCTGTGAAAAAGATTCATGATCATGTCCTCAGTTTTCTCATTATTTCTAAAAGTTTTTCAGGAAAAACAAAAAAATCAGCAGCTGGAATGCTCCCTGCAGTTTGTGGCTTCCAGTCTACCTTTTCCTTTGCGCTCTAGATAAACTTTCTTTAGCCTTAGCTTGTGAGAAATACTCAGAAGGACATGTCTCCCGAAAATGCTTATTCCATCCATCCTTCAGCTCTAGTCCGTAGGTTCACAGGTTGTTCTGCGGAAGAGCTGGGACTGCCATTAGGAGAAGAGTTCGTAAAACCAACCTGTGTTTTCCATAAAACTTTGTAGAAGTTGTGTTTTTAAAAGAGATATATCAGGGTCTGTCCTTTGAAACAAAAAGAAAGCATCACACCCTCCTTTTGCTAGAATGCAAGTGTTTTTAATGCTGATTTTCAGCCATGTTTTCAGATTTTTCAGCACTTTCTTTGTTCCATATGTGCTGCCAACGTGCATTTAATAAAAATATACAAAATTTATTCTAATGGTGGTCTTTGGAATTGTATTCAGATAGTTAATGAGTACTTTTACTAATAGCATAGCCTCACTGAAATCAAGCATAGTAAAATGGGCATCTTTAAATGATCCAATTCATAAACAGCTTTTGTAACATTACAGGATATTTTTTTTTTTGCTATGTTCACTTAGTATACTGTTTAAAATACAGACCTGAATTTTACTGAGTTGGCAATAGTAATTGGCAATGCAAATAAAAAGGAATGTAACTAAAATACACACTCTGTATTTTATTGCTGCAAAGTTTAAAACAAGCGAACAAGCAAAAACAAGAGTTCTCTAGGATGCAGAAGATAGGTATTATGAATGAACTGCCAGTTCCACTGTTTTTACTTGCTTAACTTGAGCGGGTATTTTGCACCTGGCAGAAAGGCAAAGGTAATCCTTGTTCTCATGGAATGAAACTGTTGCAGACTGAAGTGTTTTCAGGCAGAGCATTTCATATTGCATTTTGAAAGTTGCTATTAAAGGTTTCCACTTTTAAATGGTGTAGAACGCAATATAGATATTGATATAATTTTACCATTGCTTGTTTTTCCTAACAGCCACGTATTAAGCTGAAGTAGTGACTAAAGCAAAATGCCATGCAGTAATCAGGTTAGTGCATGGTATCCACATGTTGTTATGAAGCAGTGTAACTATCAGCACAGCTGGGTTGTGCATAATGGGAGAGCATGGGTGGACCTCAAAAGAACAGATATCAAAGAATGTTTAGAATGTTTGTCAGTCAGTCATCGTACAAGAGTATCTTAAACCCATGCAAAAACTTCAAACAGAAAAAGAATAATCTCATAAGCATAATAATACTGATTAAATATAATTTTAGCAAGTAAATACCAAACAGAATGTGTTAATAATACATTAATTAAGATGTTATCAAATTCAGTTAGTGGCTTAATATCATAGGCATCTTTTTCTAGATATAGTAAGTATATCTCAAAATTAAGTATCAACATGTCTAATAATTAATCTCTCTAACTTTGATCTATTATTGAAGTAGATAATGTGATTATTCAGACATTACCATGGAGGACACATTGCAAAGTAAAAGTAAAACCAGTCTTAACAACAGTTTCAAAAGTACTGATGTTAGAGGGGTTTGCAGAGCTTCGGGGAAGTTGTAGCCTCTCACAGTTCATTGCAGGCTCAGATCTAAAACCAGCCAAGATGTGGATTTTAGCATGGAGAGGTTGTAAATTTTGCCAGTTTGAAGACAATACAGTTGGAACACCACTTAGGTGGGTAAGTGTCTGAGCCTTGGGGAGAGCTGGAAGGGTTTTAGATATGTTCTGAGTAGTATTCGTTGGTTGGGCATTGAGGTGAGCTAAACAGAAGAAAGGATGTCTGGAATAAAACATTTTTCTGCAAACATTTATGTTGCAGTGTAACTTGAAGTGAAAGGGTGCTTTCATGGAGTATATGATTGTTTGCAGAAGGAGTGCCCAAGTCTAGCTGAGAATTTCAAGTACAGACAAGAATCATAAAGACCTTTATACTGATACTATGTAAAAATTCAGGTAATGGTACTTACAGAGACATGTATTATGTATGATCTTTTAAACTGAAACCCAAACAAGAAAAGAAAAAAAAACCTTTTGATCTTTACTGTGCCTAGAAAAGAAAAAATCAGACAATTACACAATTTTCTTGATAGGTTTTAATGTTCCAATTACAGTAGAAAACAGTCTTGCTTTGTTTAAATAGAAATGAGGTGGAAGTATTTTGTTAAGGTTCAGGGTTTGTTTGCGGTATTTAACCTTGTTACTAAAATATATATACTGGAAAAGTGGGATTTCAACTCTTAAATGAGATTTGTTCTTAAGTCACTGTTCATATGAACAATGAAAGGAAAAGCACAAGTGTTCATCAAAACATGCCTT
The DNA here is from genome assembly GCA_013398155.1 of Pedionomus torquatus. Classification (NCBI taxonomy): domain Eukaryota; kingdom Metazoa; phylum Chordata; class Aves; order Charadriiformes; family Pedionomidae; genus Pedionomus; species Pedionomus torquatus. The sequence goes on from VZRU01008621.1 coordinate 330,958, forward strand.
TAGAGGGTTAATCTGCTCTGAAGAGTAGTGATATATGCTTTTTCACCTTTTGTTGATTTCTAGTGCTGATCCATAACAAAACAAATCACAAGTTTTTCTTAATTGCTACCACCTTTCAGCATTTACTTGTACATGTAATTGTCAGGTGCTTCATGATTGGAATTGCATCTAAAAAAAGGTCCTCCAAAGCTGTGCTACTCCAAGGGGAAATGGGTGTCAGACTCTAAAGAAAAACAAAGGAAGAAGAGAAACCTGAGAGATGTGGCTCAAATATTATTCTAGAATCCAGTTCTTTAAGAATATTAGTTTGTATCTTCAGCTGCTCATTTCAGCTGAGAGCTGTGCATGCTTACCTGTTGGGCTTTGCATCCTCTGCAACTGTTTAGAAGTTATAAGTGAGAAAAAGAATGGAATATCTACTGAAGAGTAGTTGTTCAGCATTAGGTCATGTGTTGGAATTCCTTTACAACTTTAAATGTCTGTCCTTGAAAGTGGGTTTACCTAAGCTGCAGAAGAAAAGGGCTCAGTAAGTGAAGGAGGGGAACACGCAAGGGAAGCTGATGCCAAACAGCTATTGTGCCTTTTTTCTCTTTTCCTTAAATTATCTGTGAAATCCCTGTGTACACAATCCCCTACTCTAATCCAGAATGCAAACCAAATATAGAATAGTTTCAGTGTAACATTGTTTCATGCTCGCCATAACCTGAAGTAAGTGCACATGATAGCATTAGATCTGTCTAGTTTGCACCCCAAAACCTGTAGGGCAGACTTGATCCCTAGGAAAAGAAGGGAACTTTCCTTAAGTTAAGGTGAGAAAATCCTTCACAGAAGACGAAGTACTTTGTAGTTCACTGTTTAGCACTGTCAAAGCCTGTAGCCCTTCTGTTCACTTATGCATATATGTTATTTAGCTGTTCTGAATAATAAGAATGTCTTGCGCAGGAGAAACTGATGATTATAACCATCCACCTGGACTGTTGAAGTAGCTCCTGAATTGCTTCATTGTACAGAATAGCACTCAGTTAAGCCGGTGCTGACTTTTTCTTTCTGTCTCAAGGACCAGTAGGAGCTGCTTCATGGTCACATGGCCCTCCACACAGTTGATAAACTGTAATTCTGACCAGTGTCCCAGTACTACAAACGCCCTCTGCCTCTTGTGAGTCAGAGGACCTGTGAACTACTCATGACAAAACAGTGGTTTTGCCTTACAGACATCAGTTTATGATTGGTTTATGAACCTGAGCTAAGAACGTGTTCTGTATTCCTAATAAAAATAATCAGTTTGATAATTGACTGTGATAAAGCTATGAACATCTTCTTGGATACTCTAGTCAGAGTAGCACCTCACCGATGGTTGGTAGGCAAGGAAACACAGATCAGCCTGCAGTTCTCAAAAGTCATTTCTAGGACAGATGATTTTCAAGTACCACTTCAGCTCCAGGTCTTGAGAACTGAACTGTTCTTCAAAGGGCTACCCCTTGTGTTGCACAGCCTAATGTGATTGAATGAAGCAGCTTAATATTTATAGGTTTTTTTCTAGTCGTAATTATCCTTGGATAAAAGATATTGCCAGTTCACTGGCAATTCAGATGCCGTACTTCATAAGATGTGAAGATTTTAAAAACCACAGCTACTTTGTAGGAAACTTTATACTATTTTTAACACTTGAGATTTTATATTGTATCAGGAAACATAATATAGAAATTACCTGCTGGAGGGCTTTATTGGTCTTCCTGTGCCAACACTGCTTTCTTTTCGCAATTTCTCTCTGAACAGGTACAATATTCATATGGCAGGAGACCACAGATATTGAAAAACGTTCCTGTAGCAGATTCGATTCAATAAAAGTAGAGTTTGATATAGATCATGTTTGACTACTAGATAGTTAGGGATGATTAGTAGATTTATTCATATCTTCAGCATGGAATATATTCATTCTTAATCGTCTTATTTTTCACAACATTGGAGGTATAAGAAGCTGAGGATTTTTTTCTTATGACTCATGGGAATTAAGATAAGTGTCCTGATATTGATTCAAACTCTAAAAATCTTCACGCCCACGGTTTATCCATCTTCATATTTTATTTTCTCTTCAACAGATACAAACCAAAGATAGCAACTGATCAATCATGTATGATTCAGCAGATAGTTGCAGTTGTCCTTGAAATGGGTAATTTTTTTTATCTAACAGCATTAATTTCTTTATAATGCCCTTGATACTCTGCTTTCTCTTACCCATTGCCCAATCTCCCATATTCTGGGTCCACCTTTCTACAAGGAAGATTTTTCATGTCTCAACCATGTCTTTATTCCTGTTAATATGCCATTTAGATGAGGAATCATCAGAAATTAGTCTTTGTTCTCTTTGTTAGACTGCAGATGATTGCTCTACTCAAGTCTACTACACTTGCTGTCGCAGCGGGGTCATAGCTGTGTGTGAGCTGATTACCTGCACAGCTGCAATTTTGATTCATGCTTTATTACGTGAGATAGATACATAGTTTTGTGTGATGCTGAGTCCCCAAGTCCTCCGCTTTATCAGTACCTAGTTCTTCTGATATCTTGGGTCAAATAGGTACAGAGGCAAAATTTCTTACGTTATCAGGTGAGGTCTTCATCTGACTGTTGAAGACAAGAGCTAGCAGTGTTCCACAGATGTAATCAGCTGGTGGGGATAGCTGTTATCAAAAGAACTCTGTGAAGGGATTGATGAGACTTTCTGTTCAAAATTTCACCAATGATTCAGTCAGTTCCTATTTTGTTGAACTTTTTTCTTGCAAACAAAGTCTAATGGTGCAATGTTATGTTTTTTGTTTCTTTTCCAAAAGATGCTGAATCATTGTAGCAGACAGGATGTTTACAAAGTCAGCATGTCATTTAAAATTCATCTTCCCTTCAAAATCTGCCAGTACTCTTACTATTTCTTATGGTATCAACTTTGCCAGGTACAGTGGCTAAAATTTCCCAGAAGACAAGTGGAAACAAATTTGTTGCCTGTACATCATCATCACATTTCAGTTACTCAAAACATTTTGGTAAGAACTTTACAGAATAAAAAGCAAGAGAGAATGTGGCTCTTGGGTAACTTAGTGGTCAAAGCTAAAATGTTCTAGCACTTGTGTGCGTTATATTCATAATGCAGTTTTTAGAACTTAATACAAATTCTTAGATGATGCTAACTATGCTATTAAAAGATTCTGGAATTCTGAAATTTAGAACAAGGTCACTGGCAGCCTCTAATGAGACCATCTTCTTAATACAGGGCTAATTATTTCTTGATGGAACAGTCTGTGATAATAATCACCATGCTTTTATATGGAAAAGAAAGAGAGCATGCAGGAGCTGAATTAATATGTAGCAGCTCAGAAATGTCACAGAAACAGAATCAGCTAATTTAGATATGTTTGTTGATTTCCTGTCCACTAGATAATAGCAAACATTTCTGCATGCTATTTTATGTCATTCATTATTTAAATAGGCTGATGTTATTGTTGTTGGCATAACTGTACAAGTAGAAACTCAAGAGAAAGAGCTTGATTTTTTCTTGATATTAAGAAGCATATAGACATGGGAAACTGGGAGAAACAATTGAACAATAGATGATACTTCCTCAAATAACATTTATTTTGACAAAGCAGATGAGGTCTGATATTATTTCTGCAATCTAGGATTCAAAATTATTTTCAGTTTAAAGCAAGAGCTTTAATGGGCTCTGATGCCTGGTAATTGCTAGCTCCACTGTATTTTAAATTTTTGTAGTTCTGTCTAACCTCATATGACAGGGTACCATTGCTAAAAGTCTCTGTCTTTCATCAAGCCTGTGAGCCAAGTCACTGTTACATGGACTAGATACATCTTTACTAAGGGAAAAGAGCCTGAAAGTACAAATAAAATCTGTGTGAGTTAGAAAATGGATGGTGGTATTTTTTTTCCAGGATCCTCTTTGTCAGTTCTCTGATAAATCTGTCTGATAGTAGGTTTCTTATTTTTAAATCTTAATCAATAACTTAGATGTGTTGCACTGCAATTTTAGCTTTCATATTCTTCACCAAACAATTCAAATGAAGGTAGTGATAGGAGTTAAGTAACCAAATACTTAATATCCCAGGCCCACTATTTTTACCCGGTAATAAACTGTAAATTACTGAGCTAAAATTAAGGCAGGGAAGCAAGGTTTTGCATTGCCAAAGATCTGTAATATGTTGCTATTACTTGGTGATTTGAAGTAAAACTCCAGGAATGTATTTTTTAACTTTTTGTTTTAAAGAAGTCTTATTTCAAGTGAGCTGAGGTTGTGACTGCTGCTTTGCTGACTTGCATTTTCAGTTGTTGTTTGCATTACACTGAAACATTTTGAATTACAATAGAAAAAAATATTTTTCATTTGTCAGCCTCAGGGAAGTTCTGTCTGTGCTCATGAGGTTTCTCATAAAACCAAAACATTGAAGAAAGCACATTAGATAGTGACAGCTTAAAGAAACAATTCTGACATTATACAGTGAAATATCTTAGTCAAGAAGTAAGATACATACACGTTTCTGCTAACCATCAACTTCATTTTCAAAACTAGTCAACTGTTCCAGGAAGCATGCTAATTACATAAGCTTCTAGGAATGCAACAAAAGTGTGTTTTGAACTATATGGAGGTTTTCATACTTCAATACATTTTGCTATATCTTTTGGATCTCTGTACATGATAAATAGTAACTTTATGCAGTGTGTGTGAATGTACCTGGCCCTCACTTGCCAGGCATTGAATCCATCATCTGAAATGTGTATATGCGTCATTATTTACTTACTAAATCATGTGCTGCATATATTGAACAGATGAATCTGCAAGTCATGGGACTGTGCATCCCAGCAGTTATTCAAAGGCAGTGGTACTCTGCAAAATAATGGTAGTAGAAGTAAAGAATAATTTTGCCCTTCAAAATCTACTCAGATCTACATTTTCTGAAATTAGTGATAAAATTTGGGTTTACTCCTTTTATTCCAACAATTTAATACAACCTAACTATGATAGTTTATAGTGTTAGGTGTGTGATGGAGGTAGACTATCTATTAAATTACTTATCATTACTATGAAAATTTGTTGAAGGAAACAGTGTTGAGCTGGTATTTCTTAGGCATATTTGCAAAAAGGTGGGATTATAAAATGTAAGCGATAGCCTACCTTTGCTAAATTAAGGACACATGTAAGAAAGAACTGTGTATTCCCAAGCTGCTTTGTAATAAAACTACTGCAATACAAATAGAACTTAATTCCTGTACAAGACCATGTTACAACTATAAATTACCTCTTTCATTGACTTCTAATACTCTTGTAAATGTGAAACTTGACAAGGGTGTGTATAAAGTTGCTTATCTGACTCAGGCTTTGTTTTAGCGTGGTTTAAGCCACCTGAAAGGTAGGACCTTAGACTTTAACAGCAAACTCTGCCTTTTTAAGAGGACAAAAGACAGATCCATGAGCTCTGTTGTGAGCTCTACCATGTTTCAACTGCAATTGTCTTCTCCTGCCTCAAAATGTCTCACGGCAACAGACATCATCTACCTCAATTTAAGCAAAGCATTTGACACTGTCCCACATGACATCCTAGTCTCCAAATTGGCAAGTCACAGGTTCGATGGATGGACCACTTGGTGGATCAGAAACTGGCTGGATGGCCACACTCAAAGGGTTGTGGTCAACAGCTTCGTGTCCAAGATGTGACTGGTGGCGAGTGGTGTTCCTCAGGGGTCAGTACTGGCACCAATACACTTTAACATCTTTGTCAGAGACATGGAGAGTGGGATAGAATGCACCCTCAGCAAGTTTGCTGACGACACCAAGCTCGGTGGAACGGTCGACACGCTNGAGGGGGTGATTCTCCCTATCTACTCTGCACTTGTGAGACCCCACCTAGGGCACTGTGTCCAGCTCTGGAGTCCTCAACTTAGAAAGGACATAGAATTGTTGGAATGGGTCCAGAGGAGGGCCATGAAGATGATTAGAGGGCTGGAGCACCTCTTCTATGAGAACAGGCTGAGGGAGCTGGGGATTTTCAGCCTGGAGAAGAGAAGGCTCCAAGGAGACCTTATAGCAGCCTTCCAGTATTTAAAGGGAGCCTGCAGGAGAACTGAGAGGGACTTTTTGTTGGGAAGTGTAGTGACGGGACAAGGGGTAATAGTTCTAAATTGGAAGAAGGGAGATTTAGATTAGATATTAGAAGGGTGTGAGGTTGGTGAGGCACTGGAACAGGTTGCCCAAAGAAGTTGTGGATGTCCCATCCCTGGAAGTGTTCAAGGCCAGGCTGGATGGGGCTTTGAGCAACCTGGCCTAATGGGAGGTGTCCCTGCCTGTGGCAGGGGGGTTGGAACTCAATGATCTTTGAGGTCCCTTCCAACTCTAACCATTCTATGATTCTATGAAAATAGGTGACAACAGCCATGCACAGCTTTTCTGAGGAAATAGGACAAGGGGTCCCCTTGGAAGGAGCTGATTGCTCTATGTACCTCCATCAAGCTTGACTTAAAAGAAATGCATGTGTCTGTTGTATACCTAGGTGTGTGTCTCTTGTCATGGCGCCTAGGGAAGGGGGTAGCTATGAGTAGTCTGCAAACTGCTAGAGCAAGTCATCAGCTTAATCAGCTGGTTCCAGATGACGGCACTTGGGAAAGAGGGCAACAGAGAGTGAGTCACAGGCTTAGTGAAGTGGTCTAGGAGGTCATCTTCCTTTGAGATACATGAAATCAAAAGAGCAATTGGTCAAATAAGTTAAGGGAAATCCTGTTGAAATCAGTCTTCCAACTCTTCCATTTGTTATAAATCCTTGGGACTAATTTGGAAAATATTTGATCGTCTCCTAAAAGTTGCCCTACCCTTCTCCAGCACAAGTGGCCAGTACAGTTTCACAGGTAATGTGAACATTACATTACACTTCCCAACAACTGCTGTTGTTACCGTTAGGGTTGTGGGTCAGGTAGAGAACAGGTACTGTAAAGGAATGATTAAGAGGAAAGTTCACTCTTGCGAAGATGAGCGAACAGCAGGCTTTGCTTCTGGGAGTGGAAAGGTGAGGCTGTGCTCAGTCTTGCTGTGACAGATCTCTTTCAGTAGCCTTCATCAAAGACAGCACTTATAGATACCATTAGCACGACCATATAATAATGTTTCACTTCCCTCCCACGCTATTGCAACTCCTCCCACACTCTTCCTTTAGCTTCTCTACATCCACATGCCCTAACGTTCAGCCACTGGCTGCTATGGCTTCACTCTGTCAGAAGTCCTAGTAAGCACGACTTTCCTGCACGCAGGATCACTATTCTAAGCCCCTGAGGCAGCTGCTGTGCAAGTTGGCTCCCAACCCAGCAGTGACACAGTCATGTTGCTGTGGCTTTCACCTCCCCTAGTTAGTCCCACTGAGGTGCGTTCTTCATAATTATGTCTCCATAATTATTTCGTTCTCCAGTGTGGCAGCAGGGAGGGATGCGCTGCCCCAAACACCATGGGCGGAGTTGTGTGTTACCTTCTGCCGCTGTATGCCTGGTGCTTGTGAAAACCCCAGAATGACAGGGAGAAGGAGGGCAGGAAGAGGACCCAAAGGTGTGTTCCTTCAACACCTTCTGCTTGGCACTTGAGCCCTGGTTTTGCGATGGTCAAGTGTCGCAGGGGACCAAGTTACAGGGTGAATCAAATTCTATATTTAGGAAGAACAACTGGAAGCTATGACAGGAATTCCCTTTTACACTTCGCTTCTCAGCCGAGTCCCACTCCAGCCTGGAGCAGCTCTCAGTGCCATCCGGGCTGAAAGCATCGGAGCTATTTCAGACACATTAAAAGGATCACAGTCAATACCTCAGCTGGTAGAAGAAGATACCTTTTCAGCTTTGAAAGGAGGGGCACAGACTCACTTGACGGTTTGGAGCTTTTCTTATATACGTAAATAAGTAAGCTAATCTTGAAGGGGTCAATTAAAAAGTTGGAAGATCCTTATGAAAACTTTAATAACTGCTGTGAGGTGACTACAATAATTGTAGGTTTTGGCTTATTTTAGTATTTTGTGCAGCATATCATTGTATTCAGAGCAGATTATTATAGTTACCGCTTCATAGTCTGTGGGGATCTTTAAAGATTTAAAACAGAAAGTCACTTAAATACCTAGTGACTCATAAGAAGCCTAACTGTATTAGCTCAAATACTGTAGTACATAGGTACATGCTTATTGTTTTCTATATGTTTATTATAGCTATTGGAATATTACAAGAGGGTTTCAATCATAAGAGAGGCATTCTTTCACTGTGAGTTTAACAGGTAACTGTAGCAGAGAAAACTGCTTTACAGAAAATATGATTGCGTTTGCCTAGAGCACGTAGTAAGTTTTTGTGTAAGAAGCTGAAAGCTGCAAAGTGGGGGTTTCTCTTCTTTCTTTGTGGTAGCTGGGTCTCACAGTAGTGTAGTTCCTGTCAAAGCCTTTTAATAAGATAATACACTGCAGTTTTGTGTCCAAAATACCCGGCTTGGTGCCGTGAGTGCAATGGGGGGGGGAAAGGACAGCTTCCAGCTGGGGCTGGGGGGAGGGCTCTCCCTCTTGTCTGTATGCTACTGTACATCTCTTCTGCGGATTACAAAAGATGGTATTATGATATCTCATCGCATTTAAAGTAGATTGAATAAGTCAGCTTATTATCTTCCTGCAGCCCCGTCAGCAATTATTTTTAGCAGAGGGGCAGAAGATAGGTCCTTTGTTTTTTCAATGGTTCTTTTCAAAACACTGAATTATTTCACTGTAGTAGTCTTGTATTTCCCAAGTAGTCCTGTTCACGGGTACTTTCACTGTGAAGCCGGGGAATCTGCAGGGGAAGTCTGGCATGAAACAGCTCCGAACTGAACTAACGTTGCTGTTGCTTTCTAAGTTTGGCTCAGCATGCAGCCCATAAAAGGTAAAAGGTAAGGTGTGGGGAGGCTGAAAAGACACCGGGGAATCCGGGCTGCGTGCATCTGCGTTTCTCTGGCTGTGCACAAGTGAAACCCTGGCGTGGAAATAAGGGTGAAGAGTGACGTTTTTCAAGTTTGCAGAGTTGATTGGAATGCCAGAAATAACTTTATACAATCAGCGTAGCACGCTTGACTATCTCTCCGAGACGTGTGGTCAGAGAACAAAGGAGTTTATAAGAATGAACTGATCACTTCAGTCACAGATGCAACTGTAATCTAAGGTTTATTTTCCTGTGGTTGATGGTCAGTATAGCTCTGGAGGGAAACTCAGGGAAGGGAGGGAAAGGGAGAGAGCCAGAGAAAGATTGTCTATTTTTACTCAATAGAGGGCTGTTGTCCTGATTTCTCTGGCGGTAATGAGGACAGCATGAAGTGGTAGGAAAATCACCTCCTCCCAAAGCAGTCCTACACAATTGTATCATGCAGCCATCTTTAGGAACTGGTGTCTGATTGCAGTCATTTTGAATGCAGACTTCTTGTGAACCCAGAGCACCTCACTGAAGAGCACTGTTGCTGTATTTGTTTTAAAGTCCAGATTCACTATAAATCTTTGCCCACATAGCTCTAGGTGGCTTAAGGAGTGTGTATTGGTCTTAGCTTGAATTTCTTTGTGACTGTGTTTACAAAGTAGACCCAGAGTGTTTTAAAATGCTTTATATTAATTTCCTGTGCTTTTGTTTCCATTTTTCATTCTGATTACCAAGAAGAGAAGGTGATAAGAAAAATGAATTAAACTTTTCTGTATTGTGAGTCTTATCTTTCCAATAAACTGGGTGATTGGATTGTGTTTATCTTTGGAATACAACTACTGGTTAACTACAGTTCTACTATGCATAGAAATCATGCATAGTAAAGATTTCAAAAAAATAGAGAGACTGCAGTAGTTCCTTTTGCCTTTTCAAAATGAGTGCAAATTTTGTCATGAACTTCAGTGGCTGAGATTTCATCTCCTAAAGTAGATTTTGAAGTTTTTTAAGCTACCTCTGATTTTAAGATTGTAAACGTAAATGTAAAACCACCATAGACACAACTTACTGGAAGAATGCTGGTTTTATTTTTTGTGGTGGGATTTTTTTGCCAATTTACTAATTTAGCCAAAGCAATTTAAACCCAAAGCAATCTTTGATGTCCTCTGACATAAGGCTATGTGTTGGTTTGGACAGCACTCTTTACAGCTGAGAGGGCGATTGGAGAGAGACCTCTGATGGCAGGTCATTTTTCCTTTAAGTTCTGCTCAGTGTTACACACAGATTGAAAGCTGATGTGAGAATATGCAAGAGCAAGTCTTCCATGCAGCCCCAGTGGTACAATTTCAGGCTGATATTCCAGGCTGAAGCCATCCTGCAACTGAGCAATACTTTGTCTGGTACTGCCTCCATGTGACAGTCATGCTCTTTGGAATACCAAAGCCTTTGACCCACTGTTGGTTTCTCAGTATATTTCTACTGTTCCCCCCTGTGTCTTTTATTACTTTTATCAATATTTTCCTTCTCATCTCGGTTTAAATATAGTAGCCAAAATATGCTGTAGTATGACTGTGATCAATGAGATATCTGGTGAACACATTTCTCACCTTTTAGTATTGCTACCTTATTTTGTATTATAATGGTTAAATGATCAGACCTTGATGAAGTTCTAGTCAAGTCAAAGTCTTAATTCCTAATGAAAGAATAAAAGGCTGAGATGATGTTTCAATTAAAATTAATCTGTTAATAAAATTTCTTGCCCTTTTTTTTTTTACCTTTACATAATCTTTTGTTTGATGTATTTGTGTTTATTATTGTCTATTAATACTGTATCAGTCTGTATTTCTCTGCCTGTGTAAAATTATGTGGAAAACTCTGTTCTTTTTTACCTTATTGCTAAAGAAAATTGATGAATCTATATTGTCCAAAACTTTGAAGAGAAGCTACTTTGTGCCCTAGCAATTGTCAGAGAACTTTACAGTTTGACTATCTTGATCACTTTCAGTCTATAGGCATAAAAGATTTCCAAGGATTTGTGAGTAAGAAAATGGTTATGTCTACGTTTATCAGTGTTTTTTAGCAAGTTGTGCTATATTTGAAAGAAGGTTTAAACAGAGTTCTAATAATTCCCACTTAGATACTGTGACAGAGATAATCATACATTGTGTATCCTCAAATGCTTCCCTTAATACTCATTTTACGATACTGTAAAGGTTTGAGAGACTCCTTATCTCTACTCATTATTGTTTTTAATGTGAAAGAGATCGCTCCATTTGTGGCTATGAAAGATTAATTGGAGACGCTCAGGTGTTCTGTCTCCTTCTAATATTCAGAAGGAATAACTAAGCAACTCTGAAACTGAGATGGAAACAGGAGCTGGGCAGATGAAATGGATGCCTGTCAAAAGGCAGCATGGGTTAAGTTCTAGCTTATCTACCTTAGCTATCAGAATGTCACAGTCTGTAACACTTTCCCGTTTTGCTTGCAGGGATAAGCCTCTGTCTTAAAAATGTCAAAACAGCCAGCGTCACATGTCAAAGCTATTCAGGTAAGAGACAGTATTTATGTTTCTAATATAATAATAAATCTCTACCTCCATTGCTTGGAAAACTGCATTTTTTCTCAGAAAAAAACACCACAGGAGAGCTAACTGGGGATTATTCTTGTAAAGTGAAAAGCTTGCTAGAGATGAGAGCACTGAAAAGTTTGACCCGAAGAGCATCTTATGATCTGAGCTGATCAGATAGGCTGATTGATCACTTGCTTCCATGGTCTTTCAAGTGTTAGGCTATGTCTGTTGGTGGATCTGGTAAGCAAAGCATGGTGATACATCTGCTGATAACTGATCGATATTATGAGTAGAACTAATTATTGCAACTCTTGGATCTTCCACACAGTTAATATAGTGCTGGAAAAAAAGGCTAAAAAGATGACACAGGTATTGTGAAGTTTTTCATGTCTGCATTCTTTTAGGAAAAAAACCCCATGACTTCCAATTTTTGTTTAAGAAGCATTTTATATAAAAGCCAAGGTAAAATGAGAGAAATGTTAGTGTTTTCATTAAAAAAAATCTTGTATATCACATACATCCTAAAGTGGCATATGCTCATAGCAATGAAGTTGATTGTTACATAGTTGTAAAAGAAACAGCTGAAGAATTATCATGACATCATCATGAATTAGCATAATGAAGAACATGTTTAGCTCATGCCATCATTGATTCTTGTCGAAAAGCAAATATACCCCCTGAAGTGTGGAATTTTACAGAAATCTCATGCATTTAGTTAATTGCACTTACAATGACATTTTCTAATGAGTTCAGATTCCCTTGAAGAAATACAAAGTGGAATTTCTGAAGTCTGATCTGTCCTCTGTTTCCCCAAGATAATACTAACTCAGAGGATTAGAGTATCAAGAAGTTTAATTGCCCAGTAGCCAGAGAGCGCACTGAAGTTGCACAACAATGTAAAAAGGCTGGATTTTTTTAATCATCATCAACACTACTGGAACAGACGTGCGAACTGCTATAGTAGAAATTACTGAAGTTCACCATTGATTTCACTCAGTTCAAATTTTCATCCATCTTTTACAGTGACTATGGAAATATTTCTATGATTAATGAAAAAATGTTGATAATTTACAGCTCAAAAGTATTTACATTTAAACTCTATAGGCACATGCAAGCATTTTTGAGGAATGAATTTGGTTGACTTTTTTCCTTAAAGTGAAGTGATTATAGACTCCTTTTTAATTTTATGATGACTTTCTAAGTTCTAGATGAAAAAAAAAAATGCTGCTAGTTTGTCCAGTTAAAAGCTGCATTAAGTTTAAGCACTAAGTTTATTATTTTAAGAAGCTTCAATTTTTCCAAAGGTAATTTGAATTGTGAGAAAAATTAAAGCACAAACTTGAAAATAAATCTATTAAACATTTTATCAAAGGTTGCCCCAGCAGGGAGACTTGCACTTGAATCGATGCCTATTACACTTTGAGCACTCTAAGAACCATGACTCAAAATGTCACATTACTTTTATACGTTGTGATTCATATATTATGATCCTTTGCTATTATGTGCTGTTATAGTAGGACTGACATCCCCTGGAGAATATACATCGTGCCGCAGTAATGGAAATGTAGTAGCACTTCACTAACTGAAGTATTTCATGGTATTCTGTCAGAGGTGAATTCTTTCTGACCATATGAGATGTATGCTAAAATCTTCACTTGCCAACAGCCACTAAATACAGGTGTGGGAGAGTTAAAAGTAGGGTTCCTGAGAGTAGTTTGGAGCAACATAGGACTGAAGTGATTCCCAAGAGAAGTTCGGGGTGATAGAGGACCAAAATAGTGTTAATTCCTGGTAGCATTCATTGCTGGCTGCCCCCTATGTGGCCTCCCCCCAGTGTGTAAAAGGCTGTGTATAGCTCTGGCTCACAATTATTCTACCTACAAACACCACTCTTGATTTTCCCCAGAGGTAAGAGTGAGGGGTTTCCTACATTTTTTCCTAAATTATATTTGGCTTTGTCTGTAGTTCCTCTTATTTTATTTTTTTTTTAACATGCGTGCGTTTGCACTGAAGTGGTTTTCAAACTTATTCAGTCATCCTTCTGGACAGCTGGGAATGGCAGTGATGCTGTGGAGAATTTACCTGTAACCGTCCTCAACTCATGCAGGGCTGCTGGTAATTCAAGACCCAACAGTTCCTGATCCGGATGCCCTGTCTCTAGTGGACTGAAAGAAGAATACAAATACATCTCTCTATATATACAGATTTCATCTAGTCAAACCATCTTAACGGTTATTTTTCCTTCAGTCAGTTCAGGAAGACCTTAGTCCAGCCAGTACATCAGATGCATACCTACTCACTATGTAAATTCCAATGACATCCAAAATACGGGAGGGACTTTTCAAAAACAAAGGATGATGCAAAACCAGTAGTTTTAATAATTATCATGCTTAAAAATAATTATCACACTGAGAAAGTCTGTCTAAAGCAATTATTATTTAGGATTTCAAGAGTCTGGAAGAAAAAAATTTCCTGTTTAGCATTTCACTGGGTGGGGAGTAGGCGAGGAAGAGATCAGAGAGACTGCTATCTCAGTTCCAGCAGGCAGGTGACAGGAGCCCTGAAACGTGTTTTAAAAACAAAATTGCAAATTTGTGCTAATTGCAGCATAACACAGTCCTTGCAGAGCTAGATTGGTGTACAGAATTTGGTTCACCCATTACATGGCTGCTCATCGAGGGAAGGCACCAGCATTGGATTAAGAGGGAGGTTTACATCTCAGGACTTTGGTACAGGAACTGTTTGGAAGTCTGTCATACTTTCATTTCATACTAGAAGTATTTTAATTTATAGTATGTGTTATCAGATCTAGACAGTGTTGTACTATTGTCTTAAAGGCTGCTTGTTTTAGCAGGTTAATATTTCATGTCTGCCTGTATCTTGTCCAAACTCTGACATGAATGCACTTACTGCAGGTAAAATAGTTCAAACCTCTTTTGAGTGACACAGTTTACTGTGAAAATGCTGAAGCAGACCAAAAAGCAGTTTATTTAATTTAATTAGCAGCCTGGCACTTATTAGGTCATTTTTGTTTCCTGAGCCAATTTTAGTCCCAGGTGGTCTGTCAATCACAGTAGGAAATGCAAGGCCTGGGCATCAGAATTACTGTGCTGTGGTATGCCCTGGGTGGCTGTGGGAGGCTGACTTCTGCTTTTACTGACTCCAAGGCGAAGTTCCTGAGTTCAAAATGAGCATCAAGAGGAGAGATAATTCTTAATGGTTCAGCTCTGCAAGTTTATATGAGCATGCTAGCTGTACTGCGCAAGAAGTTTTGTATTCCGAAAAAAGAAGCTGCCTGGAGGTACTAGAGCCTGGTGGGGGAGATGTTTAAAATTAAAAATAGCAAAGCCGTTTTTTTCCACTCCTAAATGAAATAATGGGTTAAGTACTGCAAGGCTGAAAATGCACTGTCTCCTGGGAACTTAGGAAGTGCAGGTGAAAGGTTTCACAATATCTAAACTAATGCTTAGTGAAAAAGCATTATGAAATGAATACCCAGTTGTCTATAAAATACATGGCCCTACAGACTTTTGCAAGCCCTACTGAAATGTCAGCGTTCCCTTGCATAAATAAGATAAGGGGAAAGTGATAAATAGAATACAATTAAGGATGCTTATTTCTTGGCAAATGGATTCTTAATTTGCTTGACGTTTGATTGCTGTTGTCAGGACAGTTGCTGTTATGTTTGCTGTGGGACGTTTTCCTGTGGTTGCCAACCTGGGGCACAATCTACAAGACCACGATTTGAGCAGAAGGATGGGATTATTCATCTTCATTTAATGCAAATCAGTCAGATGGTAAACTACAATAGCACAGCTTGCTATTGGAAGGTTCTCTGTTTCCGCTCCATAACATTACCGATTCACCCCCTGGTTTTACCAGTGGGAGTCATGATATTTTGATGACATTTTCTAGGAGCAGCATCTTTTCTGAGATCACAAGATAAGAATAGGTATAAATTGTGCATTTAGTGATCACACCATTTGACTTTTAAAATAATCCAGGCTGGGTCACATCAGGAAATAGATACATGTTAGCTGCTCTTTCCTGAGCAATGTTTTCTGCCATCCTTTTATCAAAAATCTTTACTTTTAGGGTATCTATTATAAGCCCTGTTTATGCTATGGCTACTGGCCTCCTGCCACAGATAAAAGTCAGATTGATGCAGTCATGTGGGTACTATTCTGCAGGGATTTTGCTAAAGCTGGGAGCCAGTCATCTCTCTGGCACTGGAGCTGGCTTAGTCTGCTCTGACCCATCAGCTGCCACTGCAGACCAGGCTGGGGTAGCTGGGCAAAACCTAGCAGGGGCTGGAGGATCAAAAAACCTTCCTGCCTTTTGCCTCTTTGCAACTGAGAGACATTTTTCTAGAACTGCATTTGCAGTTTGTAGCACCTGTGAGTAAATTTTGTCAGTAAAATCACATTTTAAACACTCGTGGCTTAAATTGACTCAGGATGGGCTTTGCTTCTTAACTATCAGTGATTCAATGAGATGAGAACTGGTGTCACTGGTGGAGGGAGACTGCTCTAGTGTTTTGGGTGTTATTGTAGGATTTGGGTGATTTACGCCTCAATGCTGATTCTACTACTCACTTTCTATTTGACCCTGGCCAAAGTGAAGCAAACACAAGTGCCTACAGACACGTTGGCATCTAGTATTCATTTGTTTAAAGTCCAATGAAATCAGGGAGCATTAGACTAAAATGCAGAACTTCAAAAGCTTTCTAGTTAGATTAGTTTTTTTAATTCCCATCCTTAAAATGGAGAAGAAAGCACTTCTCTTTCCCATGGGAATGGCGTGATGGTGCTTACATCGGCGGCTTAAGTGCTCGGAAACCTTGATAATATCTACACTCTTGTCCCGCCCCTTTAGAGTTATGGCATTTACCAACTGCATGTCTATTTATCAGTCACTATTACATGCATTATAATTTCCTTCTCACAGGCTAATATTAACATCCCAATGGGAGCATTTCGACCTGGTGCAGGCCACCCTCATAAAAGGAAAGAACTTACACCCGAAGAAGTGGAGGAGGTAAGATAAAAAGGTGGTGGGATTGTTTTGATTTGATTTTTTTTTTTTTTTTTTTTAATTTTCCCCCCAGGAGAATCTCTGCCATTGATGGAAGAAAGCCTTTTAGTCAAGTTATAACACTACACACTAATCTTAGGTAACACAACTGAACATACACTGGTCATTCATGGAAATAATTTACCACCTACTGAAAGCATATATACATTGTTCTGGTTTTGATGCCAAGGCACCTATAGGAATTTAAACTGTTTTGGAGGTGCATAGCTCTGCTTTAACAGCACGATGATGTCTGCTGTCAAGAAAGCCAGCCACGTTTTCACCAGCAGTATTTGTAGAGGCTGGAGCAGACAGGATACAGCAGGTAAAGTTATAGCAAGGCTTTGGAAGAATCCGCTACTACATGATGCCCTGCAGAGGAATTTATTGTTACAGCTTTACAATATTGGAACGGGTTTTCAAACCTGACACTTTTTGGAATATTTATCAACAAGTAGAAATTGAATGTGAAGACCACAGATTTATTTGCAAATTAAAAACCAAATATGAGAACCCATTTACCTGCACAGGGGGAAAGTACTCCATTTTAGATTGAGTTCTGTGTTTGCATCTCTGTATTTTACTCTGGGTATTTAAGACTGAGTCTTGAATACAAAGTCCAATTTATACCTTAATCAACACTGATCACAAAGGTTATGATTAAACACAGATATCATATTTCTGGATGTTAGTCAAGCATGTTATTTACCATGAACTTTTATGTTAAATAAGAACTAAAACCAACAGTGGAGAACAAGGTAGTGAGATACTCCAAACAAGGAAAAAATGCAAGTAAAGATGGGTGCTTATGACTTCCTTGACAGCTGGCTTTATAATCCCCACATGAGAACTGGTCCTGCTGGGCCAGAGCAGCAGATACTCCCTAGAGCCAAGGCTCAGACTGACCCCATGCAGCCAGATTGCTGCTGGCAGAGCTCGGCTGGGTGGACTTGCTGTCATGTAGGTGAAGCCAAGTTTTCGTGGCTGGAGGGAGTTTTGTCATCACACAGAGCAGAGCCATGAGGACCAGGAGGGAGGTGGATAGCCACTTCTCTCCAGGCCTGCCGTGGCACCTCTGATGTTTCAGCCCCAAACAGGAAATGGCCAGACTAGTTTTGGACAGTTCATCAGCTCCTTCTGACCTGGTACTAGTACTTAAAATGGTCAGGTTTACTTACGTAAGAGCTAATTCTTCATTTTCTGTCTAAAGCAGACCAATTTCTTTGTCTAAATCAGACCAATTTCTTTCTGAATTTCAATGTATTTGATATCAATAGCATTCTGTTTACACAGAACTTTTCTGAAGAAATCAAACCCAGGCTGACTTAACTCCCAAGAAGATTTAAAAAAAACAAAACCAAAAATAC
Organism: Pedionomus torquatus; assembly: GCA_013398155.1. Taxonomy (NCBI): domain Eukaryota; kingdom Metazoa; phylum Chordata; class Aves; order Charadriiformes; family Pedionomidae; genus Pedionomus; species Pedionomus torquatus. The sequence continues at coordinate 348,910 of VZRU01008621.1, forward strand.
AAAGTGACCTTGAACATATATTGTGGCTTTCTCCCCTGGAGAGAAACCAAAGCATATTCTCTCTGCAGTAATTAAACTTGTGAAGGAATGCATGTTATTAAGCAGAAACTAATATTGCATGTGTGAATTCTGGTAGTATTTGAGAAATAAAATAAATGACTAGTGCTGATAATTAGATTCGGTTGGGTAATTGAATATTGCTTTTCTTCTCGGCTATGTGAATACTATATATGAGACAGACATTGTGGAATGAAAGTTCTTGGCCCCCGTTTTATAGCCAATATGCAACCAAAGCAATGGGAGTAAAGACTACAGAAACCGATCTTGTAATTGGAATGGAATAAAATTGCTACCAGTGGGCTTACCTTTTCAGCTTTGTCATCTTGTCAAGTTTTGCAATATAGTTTATGACTCTTTAGATCAGTTTCAGACAAATACAACTTTTGCTTACAATGCTTAGCAGTTTTGGCTGTATTTTAAAACCTTGGCAAAGGAGGTGAGGGAAATATGGGTCTTACTCAAAGACATGATGGAGTCAGTAGGGAAAACATATTTTTGAAGGTCAATGGAGCAGACATTAACATACAAAAGAAACGGGAGGTGGGAATTTCAGAAAATAACTCTTCTTCAGTCAGAGCATTTCCATGCATGTATTTGTTAACTCTTGTCATATATCTAAGTCACTCTTCAGAGTTCTGTCAATAAAACTGAAGGCCAAGGTCTGATCTCAGCTGTGTATTGCACACAGAGTGGGTGATATAGGGAGGGATGCAGTCATAAATAGCACACACCTGAGATTAGATGGGAAAGCTAACATGGAGCTCAAAGTCTCCAAAACTTCATCAAAGTTTGCACCGTTTGTACTACAAGAAGGGATGGTATTTTACATGACTTGAAACAGTATTTTTAACACAGTATCTGCTATGAAGGCTTGAGGGATGGCATTTTTTCGTGATTCTTCAGATTAGCTAGCTGTGCAAGAAAACTGTCAAAGGCAACAATACAAGCCGAGTCTGACTGCAGACAGAATTTTGTGCATCCTTTCAAACAGTTTCTGTGTCAATTTACTTATTCTCCTGCTGTGCTTTGCTACTGTTCCAGAATGTAGATCATTAAGCCATATATTAGACAGTATATATGGTATCTGAGGCTGGACTAATGACTGGGATTTTAAATGATCAGGCCAGAAGCATGGTATGAAGTTATTAGCATTTTCTTATATTAACGTCTAAAAAGTGAGAAATTGTTAGCTAAAAAGTGAGAAAAAATAATACAAATTTACCAAACCAAGCGATATGATTGTTGCTTCAATTTTCTCATGCATGGTGATCTCTAGAAAGTGTGTAAAGATCAGAGAAGAAGAAAATATCAGTTTTCTAAAATTCCTTTGTTTTTTGCTGCTTGACATTGCAAAAAGACTGTTTCCTGTTTAGCATATAGTTCATTAGTCAACAGAAAAAGGAGGGGTTTGCTGGCTAATATTATTTTATGGTTTACTGACCAATAATTTTTGGAATTTTAAAAATTAAGTCAAATATTAAAAACTGAATGTTCACAGTCAGTATTCCTTTCCAAAAAGAGTGGCTAATAAATCTAAATACTGACTTAACTCCAAAAAGCCCATCCCAAGAGGACATTAACAGAGTAAACAAAAAAGAAAAAATAATTTCAGTGTGAAGTTATTCACACTAAAATATTAATTAATTTCTAAACATACATGATTCTCCCTGTATGCCAGCTTTATAAAATGCGGAACAGGCTACAACAACCTTAAACTCTCTAACTGGAAAACTACTCCTTCAAAACTGCTCGGTGTAGAATAGAAATTGTCTAAAATACATACACCTAGGAGCAATACTACAACTGAGGTACCAAGGACTTAAATATTGTGTTCCACTGGGAAATTAGCCGAGATGCTTACTATTGTGTAAATGCTATTATTTAGCTTGTATTTTTACAGTGTCAGCAAAATAGCCATCAGGCGCTACCTTAATTCCAACGTAAAATGACAAAAACCCTTCTGGTTGTACAACTGAGGTTTAGAAGAATTAAACATCAACTCAAGCTGAGTTTGGATGGAGCTTTGGTGTCCATAACCTACTATCATAACTCTTCTCCAGAGCTGCAGAAGCACATGATGGTTTTCTTCCCCAGTTGGCTGGCAACTATGAGACGCTGAGAGAAATTAGGTAGTAAAAATGGTTCTTCCACGTGTTTTCCCTAAAATATAAAGGACCTGAGAGTTGCCTTTAATATTCCACTCAGTTAATTTTCTACAAATGGTCTGACACTGTAAATCCGTACTTGTTTACCAAAAGATCTACATTCCTCTGCACTGAGCATCTTCTATTTTTTTTTTCAAATGTTTTTAGACATTTTAGACAACAACCAACAAAATAACCTGGCTCTTCCTGTCCTCCCAACTGCCAATTTCCATTGGGATTGTGTTTAGTATAAAAACATTCTTCCCTGTTTCTCAATCTGACCTATGATCATGCTCAAGAGATTGCTATTGCAGCAGTAAGGTCATGGATATCCTTTTGTGCAGAGTGTTCCTGCTTCGACAGAGGAGGAGAAAGACAAGAAACATCTCCCAGGAGCTAAGAAACTTCCAGGTCCTGCTGTCAACTTGTCAGAGATTCAGAACATAAAGAGTGAGCTGAAATTTGTCCCCAAAGCTGAACAGTAGCTGGACCAAGCAGGTGAGTAAAACAGGTTATTTGCATGGCTCTAGGAGAAGCAGGCTGATCCAGAAACCTCTTTGCATGAAAAGATGGGTTTCTGTTTGCTTCAGAGGACCTGGAGTAACAGCCCATATTATAAAACAGAAGAAAGAAAGTTCATAATCTTTAGAATGTGAAATTCTTTGTTGTTTCAAACAAGGAGCATGTGGGAGACTATATCGGATGATATATGGCACCCACCAGCCAGCTTAACAAAAAGTGTATTCAGCTATTAGGAGTATTGCAGCCAGCTTAAAATTCTGTAAATCAAAACTGATATGCTAATGGCTTCATGTGTTTGATCACGCAAACAGGTCTAATGCTACTTGCAGCACCCCAAGTCTTGCTATATGTCAGTGCAGGGCTCAGGAATGTGATACAGGACCTTGGGGAGATCTGTGCTTCTCTGCAATGGCAGCTGGAGACCAGGCAGGGACCCTCCAGGCTGCACCATACACCTAGGGGTTGAACCACTGGTCTATGACTAACATGACAGCTCACACTTCATTTTATCTTATTTAAAAGGAAATATTAAGCACTTTAAGGCGGATCTCAGAATTATTTCTATCTATTTCAAAAAAGGCCCATAAGCCTCTGTTGTTCTGTGTTCTGAGCCCTGAAGAAATTAATGATCATTTTTGTCCATGAAATTATCCTTTGATTTTCTTTGAAAAGTCTGAGTCAGTAAAGATGTATCAGGCATTTATGATGAAAATTCAGCTTTAAAAAGAAGTTTCAATACAAAAACCCCCCACCTGGCTACAGCGAGAAAAAGATAGTTGTGTCACATAGTAGTCATCTGAATTGTCAGTTGTGCTTATTGTCACAAGCCCTTTTCATCATGGAGAGAGGTAGAGGAGCTAAACTGAGAAGAACATAATCTAGTATTTACAGCACTAAAACATAAATGAAGAACAGAAGAAAACAGAAAACAGTGCATCAGGATTCTGGGAATAGAGAAATGCTATGGATGAGGAATCTTGAAGTAAATGGCATATATTGTGAGTAAATTGCCCCAATACACACTGCAACATCAACTTTTTTTTTATGTGCAGCATTAATATGCCATTTAGAAGGAAAAAGTGTTTATTATTTTCTTGTTTTTTACCCTCCTGTTTCATAATGTTCCTGTTATTTTAAAGAACCAACAGAGTCTTTCTCTTCAGAAAACTTGGGAAAAGGAAAATCAACATTTTATAAAATTTAACATTGTAGTCATTGCGCTAAAGCAGTGCCCAGAGAAGTATGAATTTTTAATGTTGAGGCTTATTTCTCTGTTGAGAAATAATTAAATAATGTTGAGGTTATTTCTCTATAAGAGAATTTTAAACATAAATTTAACCCCATATTTATTCTATTGCTATTTTCAACACTTGAAACACTTCTTTAATAATAATCTTACTGAGACTCTGACAGAAATATTTAGGGTGCTCATGGTGACTCACTCTAAAGAAAAGATTTCTACATAAAGGTCAGCAAAGTAAAGGGCATCTTGAAAGCTGTGAGGTCTTTATAAAGTCATTTCTGTCTCCATCGTTGTTTCAATGTTGTCTTGGTTATCAGGTTTTGACAGTGATACAGATTTCTAGATTTTGGATAGGACAGTCACAGATCATCTCTGAAAACCTATTTTCTAGAAGTGTTGAAGACAAAGTACTCACTGGAGACTAGGATTTTGGTCTTAGTTGCAGTGCAGAACTAAACATGTGCATAAATTCTGCATAAAATTGTGATGTAAATCAATGACTTGTCACATCCAGCAGCCTTGAATGGTACTAAATCTAAGGATTGTCCCTGTAGAGGACATTCAGTGATTCAGTTGTTTTAGGCATGACCTGTAGCCTTGTATAAAATATGATATAATCAGTGTTTTAGGACTGGCCATGCCAAGCCAGTGAAGGCTTTGCTTTATTTGCAAGAAATCCACGCTCACATCTGCCTGGTACTTTGCTTCATCTCCAAGGAAGGGTTACTGATCATCCTTTTGGATGTGATGCTCTCTAAAACTGGCTGGTCAATAGCATATGCCTGTGTAGAGAATGTACTGATAAACAAGTGCATTCTGTGGTTTTCGCAGTTTGGAAATGAATTTTTCCTCACATCAGTACAATAAACTATTCAGATACTCACTGTTGAGGGATTTCCCTTTGTTAGCATTTTAATATTTCTTGTGGTGCTCTGTAGGAAATAGCCACTGAAACTGGTAGAATAACTGCAAAATCTCCAAATAATTTCCATTATGCTGTCATCCTATAGCATGGTCTTATAAAAGTATGAAAAATATACATAAATATGTCAAAAATACCAAATGTTTTAAAACTTCAGCAATTATTTCTAACACTTCCTCTTAGTAGTGTCATTCTTTATTGGATAGTTTCAGCAAATTGCAAGTCAGCACCATCAGTTTTGTTTTAATTTTGATCCACGTTTTCATGCCCAGTTTTACTGTGCAAACTCATCAGTAAAAATAAGGAACTTGCAAAACAGGGGCTTGGTTCATTATTTGCAAACCCATTCCTACATAATTTGCAATTTAGAATAACATCTGTTAAATATTTTTGGTCTTGCTCTTTCACCAATTTAGGAAACATGAATAGACTTGCTAAGGTCACAATAGTGAGTCTAACAGTTTTTGAGAGGGCTATAGTTAGTAAGACGTCATGAAGCTGGATCCACTGAAGGTCATGAAGTGCTTATCAGTAAGATATTCCTGTGTATCACCTATAATTCACTAATTAGCAGACTGTCATAAAGAATATTGTTGTGGGTTTTTTTTAACAGACCTGCAGATGAAGTGTTTGAAGCAGTTGCTTTTAATATACAACATGAGATGTACATTCATTTTCCTTTTCTTCATCTACATTTTAATTATTTTTTTTGCTGCTCCCTTTGCATGTGTACATTTCTATCTGCACAAGAGCAAAACATATGCAAAATGAAATGGTAATAAAATAGCACAGGCTAATCAACTAAATACGTGTTCTATTGAATAAATAATAGTAGGAAGCATTCAGTTAGTGACAAATGGAACCTCCTGAGATTTATTGCTGACTGTTGTGATATCTCATGTGATAACCAGTATGGTGATTATACTTGAAAAAGGGCCTGAGGACAAGCTGTCACTTCACCTGAGAAAATACATAATTGCAACCAGTTACTGCTGCAACTCACATGTGGTTTCTTTCTTCGTTTGCACCCCTTCACATTTTGTGCCCTGAAGTGTGGATGTGTGTGTAACATGACTTTATAATTTATAATGTGCCGTAAAGGGCTGTGGAGTCTGAATGCTGGGACTTGGGTTTAAGTAACCTAAACCTTCAGCTGGAGTGGTCTAGTCTTTTCCTCTTGAAGGAGACTTTCATACTCACTGAAGGAACTTCTAAAAAGGCAAAAAGGGAAATTTGCTGCCTTGAAGATACAAAAAAGTCTGTTGTGAACATACGGGCAGCACTCCTGGCACAGCACTCTGGTAGTGTTTGGAGAAAGTGCTTGTCAGGATCCCTATCACAGTTCTACTTGGAATTTAGACAGAGAAGGTTGCTGAGCCATGTCAGGGCTGTTCCTGACATGCTGTTCCTTTCATATTTAAGGTGTGAGAAACCATGCAACTGGTACTTGTAGATAATCATCTGTTGTCTTTACTTGGAACTCTACTAGCAAGGGTAGTTTAATTGCAGAAGCTGAGTGGTAGTTCTCTTGTCAGGTTACAGAAGCAAGGGAGCTAGCTGTATATTGAGGGCAGAAGATAAAACAGCTAGCAAAAGCTTCCCAGGGCAGCTTAGGCTTTGTATTACTTGCAGCATTACCTCTCCTATAATATGCCTCACAAATCATGTGAATCCTGCCTCACAAAAAATGAGGAATTTTGTCAGCAGCATCTGAAATTGGCATCACTTCGGGAAGAAAGAGCAAGGAAGGTAAAATAGAAGTCCCACTTACAAGATGTTCCTTGGTGTTGCTATTAATTATTTACAAAAAAAAAGGTCAATTTACCCTGGGCTAAAAATACACATCATAACTTTGTCCACTGAGTACTGCAGATTTTAATTACAGTTTCATGCTATGTACTGCTCTTAAGCTGTGTCTCAGTTAGCAGTAGCCATCTACCTCTTCTGATGTCAGTGCTCTGACATAGTGTTCAATGATTGTGTCTTACTCCTGTGTTCACCTGGACCAGAGGGATACGGTTTAACTGCTCTACAGTAAGAAGCAAAGTTACTGCCATTTTGTCCAGCGAACACATCCAGTGTCTTGCTAATGGATTAACTCAGACATGCTGTGAGCTCTTGGAACAGCCCTCCGGTTTAAAAAAATGCGTTCGTTTGATGAAGCCCAAGTAACCAACCCTCACATGAGAGAAGGGAACTTTATGTCCAGAGGACTCCAACATAGGTCAGGAGCTCAAATCTCCCTAGCTGGAGTGGGGAAGATGGGGTGAAGAAGGAGGATGGGCTGCAAAAATTTCTGCAGGACCCTTCTGCCAAAGTCAAAGAATGCTCAGGGGGATCTCATGAATGTATAAATATCTGAATGGAGGGTACAAAGAGGATGGAGCCAGTATGTTTTCAGTGGTGACCAGTGACGGGCCACTCCCACCCCAACTCACTGTTTGGTCTGTGTTCATTTCAAGGCAATTCTTGTGGTTTTCTATCTTTGATTTCCTACCCTTCTGTTCTCTTTTGTTGAGAGTTCTCCATTTAGTAGTCAGTTCCCTGAGGATTTCATGTCCAGTCATCAATTTTGCCAAGTCACTTCTGTTTGTAGAACTTTTCTAAGAAACTAGGAAGTTGAGGGGTTTTGAGATTTTTTTAACAACATGTTTAAGGTTCTTTAAGTTTGTCTTCCAGGGGTTTTAAGTTATGTCATGCTTTCAGACTTTAAAACAGAAGAGCTAGAAATTTCTTTTCAAAGTGAAAACTGGAATCCCCTGGACATAATTTAATATCAGAGGAACCTTTGGAATCATGCTATCTCTTTGGGCGAAATATGTTATTCATATTTTATTTCCCTGAGTTTCTGTGTTCAGAAGCAGAAATTTGGTTCATTGTCTCTAACATGGCCTACAGCTGTCCATTGCAAACTGCGAGGCTCTTCTCTACTACCGAGAAAACTCTGTGGTAAGCCCCCAACATGTCATTCCTCAGGCCTTTGCAAGTCAATGAGAGGTTTTCTTCTCATTCTCTCATTGAATGGTGGAAGTGAGGAGGAAAGCACATTGGAGAAACTCTTTCTAGATGCCTAAACAAGCTTAGAAGTATGCTTTACAAGGTTGATTTTACTGAGTGAAGAACAGGGTGTAATCTTATGAACAACAAATGCTTCTACATCAACTAGCTAGGAAAAGATTGTGCTTTGGGGTTTTGAAAACTGAATAATAACTTCAAAACCAGTGCTGAAAAATCAGAAGATATTTTTCTCCAAAGCAAACTACAAGATGGATACTTGTATTTTTTCAAAATATAAAATACACCAAAAAAAAAGGTATTTTATTTCCAAACTGTGTCTTCAAGCAGAGTGTTTATATTCCTGGAAGAAAAAAGCACAAAGTATTAACTCAAAAAACTCCCTACTAATTTTTAGAACATGAGCATGTTATTTACTTCCCTACCTTTCCCATACTTAAAAGAGTTTGCAGACATGTAGAGATAAACAGACAGAAGAAATTTCTTCATTGGGCCTCTCACTTTGAAACATTAAGTCCCTTGTAGGAACAAAATATTTCTCACATTAGCAATTTGGTCCCCAAAATCTTTGCTCTGTTCCTGAGTGAGAACTGTCAGTTTCTGGGAGAAAGTTTCAAGTATTTTCTTTGAAAGCTGGAAATTCATTGCTATTTAATAACAGGCTTCCTGTGATCACTCTGTTGATTACTTGATCCTGACCTTCTGTTGTCAGGCTCTTTTATATAGAAGCCCCTGTGTTCATATCAGTGCTGTTTGTGACAGGTTTTTGTGAGGACTAAAGCTTTTAGTCAGTTCCCTCAGTTGGATATTATTTCTGGGGTGGTTTTCCTGAAATGAAGCTCAGAAAGGTAGGTGGCTTCCTGAAGATACCAGGTGTGGAGGGATTAGTGACATTTGAAGATTGGATGCAGTCAGGAGGCTTTTTCTTGCTTATCTCTGTTATATGTATTAAGAGTTAGTATGAACAAACTGCAGCTTTCTAACAATAAACATTACTGGAATGTATTCCTCTTGAAAATCTTAGAACAGGATACCAGGAATCCCTAAAACTTCAGCTATTTGCTCTGTGAACAGATCCTGTGGGTCTGTGACTTAAATAGCACTTATCCTGAGGCACATGCATATAAAACTGTGCAGTACTAATTGTAATCAGGGTACTGTGGGCATTAGAAGCTGCTCGGAGAGCAGGGAAGAAATAGTACTGACCACTAAAGAGTTAGGAGTGAGATGAAAGTGATGCTGTTCCTCTGTACCTGGGAACTATTCTGCCAGAGTTACATATGCCTGGAGCACTCAGACACTGTAATGACAGGCGTCATCAGGAACCCAAAATAATAAGTAATTCCGGTCTCTCTAACCTTACACAGTTCGAAACGTGTTCAGCACAAAGGTTTTCAAGTGCCTACATCAGAGTAAAAAAGCTAACTGCTTTTCAATACATGAAGCACAACTTCCTACGTTATTAACAGCTCAGATAGTTTTATCAAATCTACATAAATTGTAGCCAATTAAGCTGACAGTATGATCTGAAATATCACAGCTTTGATGTGATAATCAAATGAATTTTCTTCTAAATTTAGTGCCTCATCATTTTGTTTTATAGTTTTTATTCATTTCATTTGATAAAAGACTACCTAATTATGTTTTCACAGCCTTGTGCTCAAGAACCACATAAATTACTGCATCACTGTACTTTGTCATCTCTTGCGGAGACAGCTTGCTAATGTGTGAGCCACGTGATCACTGCCTGGGAGCAGGCCATCTACGAGTGACACGAGCCCTACTCTGTACTTAGGATGAGGCCTGCTTCAGCCACCTAATTCTTCCTCATCTGCCTTGTTTTGAAAAGCATAGCTCATTTTAGAGCCAATTCCACATTTTAGAGTTATTCCACACTTGGTTGCAAATTCCTTCTGAGAATAAATACACTGTGTAGGGGTAGAGCTCATCGCAGGTAGGTTGAACATCATATATAGGCAGAGCTCACCCTTCCAGTGATGCCAACATCTGTTGCCTGGTCAGCAATAGTACTGAGAAAATACTATGCTGCGGATATTACTGGCTTTTGCTTGTCCCTGTCTGCAGCTGTTTTAACCTGCTAATTCCCTTTTGACTTGCAGCAGCAATCTCAAATACACTGTATTTCCATGCACTAACAGAAAAAAGAACATGGCATAAATAAATACTTCCTGTGAAAACATGTATTAGTTTTATTCTCAGTGTTGGTCATGCTTTATTTTTCACATTTGATTTCCTGCAGGTTGTAGCTAGTTGAAAGGAAACTCAGCTGAACTAACCTTTAGTTGAACTTGGGAACAAATATTAAATCTCATTTTCTCTCCATCCATTTAGTGGTTATATTAGTGTGGCTGTATTTGTTTCTGACCTCAAATGACTGATCTCCATGGTCAGACATAGATTCAATAAAAGCAGAATAAAGCCCTCAGACTTGGTGCTCAGAACTCACTCCTCTGCTTCAGTAAAGTTGCTATAACATTCTTTTAATTTACTAATTCAGTTATTCAACTGATAAAAAAATAAATTGCGTCCTTCAGCTTTTAACTCTCCTGGGTCATTGTTCCTGTTTGTTGCCTTGAAGCGAACCTCGTCTTAAATTTGCTGTTCCTCCTGAATGGCTTTGCAGAGCCTTTCACGGTAGAGAAACATAATCTTGGAGCACACAATAGCTGTTGCCGTGGGTGCACTTAGGGAAGAAGCGGGCGATGGCCGCACTTGCCCCACTTCCTAGCAAAAGAACCACTGGAGAAGCAGGTTAACTGGCCCGTGCCCACTGCTGTGTTAGTGCATTTTAACAGCAGTGGTAGCAGCAATACTGGTGTGCACAAGGAGGGAGCGGGACCAGCAAAAGTGCTTTTACTGAGGAAAGATCAAAAAACTTCCCCCAAAGCCAAACTGCTCCTGTTCTGAGGGGAGGATGAGGACAATAGCTAGATGGTGTTGTTTCAAGGCTTTGACAGGTGCTGCCTTTATATATAAGATGAAACCAACACAAAAGTGTGTACTGAAAAGGAAGAAAAGACAAAACTGAAGACTTAAAACCAAATATTTGTGCTGAGGTAGGCAGAATACAAGGAAAAGTGAACCTCCAGTTGTTTCTGCAGTTGCAAACCATGCTGTTCTTGAATGCAGTATCTACGATCCTTCTCAAAGATTGTCAGAGACCAGGGCAGACTATGTCCTATCCTGTAATTAATTAAGGATCTCGGGCTTTTACTTTTGAATTTTTAAATTTCATTTGTTTTGTGGTTTTGCCTGGAAATAGTTGAATTGATCTGTCTCCTCAGGATTTGAAGGGAAGCATTTATTTTGGAAAAAAATCTAATCCTTCTCCCTTTTAGTTCTCAAGAAATGCTGTGTGACAACAAGGGGCGTATTTTCAGGTTTTCAGTCGATTAGGCTGAAAGAAAATTGAATTCTGATGGATATATCCCACATGTACCCTTTTTTTTAAGTTTAAGACTTTCATTCAAAAGTACCAAGCTAGGTAGTATCGCAGTCCTTTCCACTCTATATATGCTTTTCTTATTTTAGTTAAGTCCAGCATGGAATAAAAATTTGCTATTATATGTTTGAACAATTACTTCTGGGGCAAACCAGTGCTGCTGATTAAGGAGCAAGTAAGTGTTATCTGTTACTTCAGTTGAACACATTAGTAGACGATGCCTGAATCACTGCTGAGCATCCACGTCCTTCAAAGTATTTGACAAACCAGTAGAAACCTCACTGAAGATGTTCATGTTCTGCTACATGTGTGCAGAGAATAAGAGGTTGAACCTGGCCAAACACCATAGCTCAGCTGACAAGAAGTAGCTTGCTGGGTCATAGGGCAACTTGGTCACTTGTCCAAGTGTGAAGTTACTTGCAGTTTGGTTGAAATTAAAGAGATCTCTTTCACTAAAGCAGGATGAGAAATAAACCTATTAGCTCCAACTTCTTCAATTGCCTTACTTTAATAGACACCATAGGTGACTGCAGACTGGCTCCCAGGGAAGCTTGTACATACCTGAGGCCAAAGGCCTCATTTTTGAGTTGAAGATTGACTACCCTTCAACAAAGCTAAATCCTCAGGACGCCACCTACAGTGAGAGTTTTAGCATCTAACCATTTCCATCAAGGCAAGCCCGTGCAATGGCATTAGAGCACGTCAAGCTGATGGAGCAGTATGTTATGTCCCTCACCAGTGTTTTTATAAACAGTACAGGGATGAGATACATTTTGGGCACAGTGATGCAAGCAGCTGTTTCTGGTAATCACAGAGGATGACAGAACAAGATATTGCACCACTTTGTACTCATTTGCCCCCAGAGAAGCACTACAAGCTCCACATCTCCCAAAGTCTCTCTTTACAATGCAGGTGATCCTCTTTCATGATCTAACAGTAAATAAAACTGTCTGGGCTCTGGGTTAACTCTGGGTTAAACACCTACTTTGTGGCAGCATTCAGCTTTTAAGAGGGGAGCTGAAGAGCCCCAGACTTTGGGGATAGGCAGACAGGTGTGGAGAATAGATGACCTAGAGCCTATGGCACCACCTTCTGCCTTGGTTACTGTGTCCCAAGGGTTGGATGAAGGCCAGCATTGTCTTCCCCTACCACGGTGCACTAGTGTTGCTCAGGGACAAGCCTTGGTCCCTCTCAAGAAGAAACTGACTGTAAGGAGACATACAAGATTACAGGAGGGAAAAAAAAGGGGGTGAAGACTTGTGTCTCACTCATAGCCCCAGTGTCCTGATGACACAGATCCATTCAGAAACCTTCTCCTATGCAGGAACCTGCTCTTACCATCTCAGGAAGGTGGTGCTACATACGCTGTTAAGGAATCTTGAGCCACTTCTGCAAGCAGCATTGTGAAGCTTGTGTGGAGAGCTGTTTAGATACAGCTAATAGAAAAAAAAATTGAAAACAATCTAGTTTTCTTCTCTGGGGCTTTAACATTGTCCTGAGTAGAGCCAGGAGCCATTTCCCCTCACACTGGATTTACAGTGCAAACTATCTCCTCCAGATTTGTACCCGAGTACTTTTTTTTTTTAAAAAACAAGAAGAGCAATTTGAAAACATGCGAGAGAAGGAACATGTTGGTGTCCCCTCCCTTCTGCCTTGGCTCAGTGATTATCACACATACCCAGCCAGGATGCATGAATAAAGCAGGTCAATTCCTCCTTCTCCTCAAAAGGATTAAAACTTACATTTCTTGCTTCCCTGGAGACTGCAGACTGTCTTGGCAGGGGGGAGGCTTTCTAGACTTTGAGTTAAAAGCTAGGCTGCTGTGTAGAAATGAATTAAAATTAATCTGTAGACAAGTGAGCCTGACGGCAGCCTAGCAATGTGCAGCGCAGCTGGCAGGAGAGAAACTTGCTTCCCTGTGCCTTAGCCTGTGGATGGCTGTGTACCTTGTCTAAAGACTAATTTGTGTAGCAACGATTTCCTCAAGCTGTGCTTTAAAAGAAACCATGGTAGCTGCTGCTGTGCTTTTGCACGAAGCCTGATGCAATTAGGTAGGTGCTGAAGAGGAAGGTCTCTGTGGGAACCCACCAAATTTCTGGGTGCTGCTCAGGGTTACATGCCTCAGCTGAGCCAGTTTATCAGAACCCCAGTATTTATAGATGGGCATGAGCACAGTTGAGGTTATGGTGTAGTTGGACCATAGTTTTGAGGATCACAGTTTTAGAGCTAAGCACCTATGTCCTGTTTGCACCTTAGGCATCTAAATCACTGGGACTCCGTTGCAGAGTAGTAAGGAGCACAAGCCCATTGCCACTCAGTGGGAGCTATGCTCCAAAAATCACTGAATTGCTTCTCAAAATTCCACTCCAAATATGCATATGGAAATTATGTATTGCTCATTGTTAAGAGTGAATGAGCCTCTGTGCCCTTCTGCAGTCAGATCCAGGACTCGTACTGATACAGCCGTGCGAGTGCTCCAATGGGAACTGCTACATGTACGTTCTGAGAAGAACCTTTCTGAGCTGAGTAAAAGAAATCTTTTCTACAGAAACTGTAGATCATGTTGGTGCAAATTCAAAACCAAAGTAATTGATATTGGATACATGTTCTTTAACAGCAGGTGATTCCTCTCACCTTCTCCCTGTTTCTCTGTGGAATAAATGCTCTTTTTTTTTCTTTTCTTTTCAGTTTTATTTTAAATCAAAAAACAATTTTGTGTTGTGAAACAGAGTCATGGGGTAGTTTAGTTCTTCCATATATCTTCCACCCAATCCTAATATCTCATTTCTAAATACTTGCTTGCCACAGATTGCAAAATCAAGTACTAATAGTACTGTTTTGTACAGAAAACATGCTGTAATGCTTTTGTTTGTTTAGAAGAAATCTATTTATTCCATGGGGAAAAGAATGGGCTTACATTTGGAGCTCAAATAAATGACATAACCCTATAAACATGACATACTGGTTACTGACGTGAACGAACTTCATGTGCACTGTAGCTGTTTGTGTCAAATATTAAATGACGCGACCATAAGCTTTCCGAAGTGTAGACAATTACCACGTTACCTGCAGTAGCTTTGAAGAAGCAAGATATGCAATTAGCATATCCTGCATGGACCAGGTATCAGAATACACAGTTTTCTAAACAGTCAGTTACATGTCAGGTTAAATGAGAAGCCTGAGTGTGATGTCCTGCCTTCATGCTTATCCATCTCTGAAGAGATCCTCTACATTATGGACAAGATGGCTGTCAAATTTCCTGAGCTGATTAAGACCTCTCACTTTTCCGTGGCAAGGCGACCATGAAATCCAGGACAAGAGTGTTAAATATTCAGAAGAGGCTGTAGAGAATGTGGGTTAGGGAAAGACTATGCTGGGTTTTGACATTTAGCAGTCACTTTCTTACCACCTTTCCTTTTCCTCCTGTTTGCTGTATTTTTTCAATGTACTTTGCTTCATTGAAGTGCTAAGCATTTCAGAAAAAGTATTTGCAAAGTGCAAGGAGACATCTCAGTCGCGATTTGAATACTTTGAAAATAAAACCACAGCCAACCTCCATCTCTTCTGTAACTGTTTTTGCACGGATGTAACCGCTGTCTCAGGCCCTCTCTTTTGATTGCACACGCTAGAGTTATATTGAAAGAAAACAGGTGGATGAATAGTACCACAATTAATCACGGTTCAATCATGTTATGATATTATCTGTAGGCATACCAGATGTACACTATATTTATATGGAACAACACTCATACATTATGAATTCTGTTGAGATGAAGCCATGTGACCAGGAGAAGGTTGCATTTTTAGAAACTGTAACTAGCACAGAGAGTCAAACGTGGGCTACTTGCAGTACAGCCTGGGTAAGGTGGCAGAAGCGGCAGAATTCATGATGAATAAATTGGATATCTCTGCCCAAACAGAGACAGCTGAGATTTTGGCTTTCTTGATTGGAGAGGAGCCCCTTCTCAGTGTCTCCAAGATCACAGAGCTTGCTTCAAATGCATTAAAAGCTAATAAATCAATCTGAGAGAGCTTAGTGATGGGAGCTTCAGGAGTGGCAGCTCTTGGCTTGCCCCAGCCCTATCACTCCTGCACTCCCCATCCTCGTTCCCTCAATGCAGCCCTGCTAAAGTGTTGAGGCACACAGCTCCACACCAGCCTCACAGCTGAGGAGAAATAACTTCCCCTGCCTCCACACCTCAGCGAGGACCACTGAACACCACCTCAGCTGACTGGCATCTCCAGGCGCATCTTCTCTTTCAGCTTAAGAGCGGCACGGAGCAGAGCTGAAAACTTCACACTGCCCGAGTGGCAGGGAAATCCCTGAAAATTCCCAAAAGAGCTGAAATTACGGTAGAGCTACATATCTTTCCTGGGGCTTTCAAACAAACCCGAACTTTCAAAGCAAAGCCCTTGCTAGGGTTTAGCTCTACGCAGCTGCTGAAGGGAAGGGGAACGATTCTCTCTCTAACTTTAATTGCACTTGAGTTTTGAAGTGGGCGCAGCAGGCGGCAGTGGAGGAGCGTCGGCAGGACGGTCGGTCGGTCGGTCGTTTGTCCTTCCGTCCTTCCATCCCCTTGCCCTGACCCCCGGGCACAGCAGGGAGGGAGGAGGGAGAAGACACCATGCCTGCAAGGGTTTCTTGGGCTTTAAGGGCCGAGCAGCTTTTTGGCAAAGGCAGCAGGGCATCATCTCCCTCTGTACAGAAAGGATTTGTCTAAGTTAACCTGCTATACTTTCCCCCTTTCACTGCGATAGCAAAAGCAGGTACCCAGTGCTGTTGCCCTTAGGAGTTTCTCTGGCCGCCCTTTTTTCTTCCCCCACCCTCTTCTCGGTGGTAACAGTCTGTCCTGCAGCTCCTTCAGCAAAACTGCTAAAATGCAAAAGTCTTTTTGGACAGTATTTTATCTTCCTGTGCTCACTGGTAATGGCTATTTTTATTTTTTTTTCCAAGCCAAATGTGATTTTACCAACTCTACTTACGACTCTAGCAGGGAACATTGCCCAAAGGGTTAATGCTGAATCTAGTTGCTTGGTACCCAGGATTGTGAGTAGGATTTGGGGGAAGTTGAATTTTTAAAAATTATTATTATTAATTTTTATTGAAAAGAATGGGAAATAATTGTTACAGTGAGATAAATCACAGTCAAAACATATCTAGATACTTCATCGTGACAGTAACTCTTAAGGGAAACTAGAGGGCAGACTTCTAAAATACTTCAAGCTCTGTAAAGATGCAGATAGGTATCGCATCGCCTTCTCAAAAACTAAATGCCTCACTCCTAGGTGATTTGCATGCTTAACCAGCTAAGTGCTTTCAAAATACTGTCCTGAGGTGGCTCAGAAAGCCTATTGCAGGAAAATAATAGTCACTGCTCGGTGTCATCAGTGGAGCTGTGTTATTATACCCAATGTAGCAGTGTTGCCATTTCTTATGCCTTTGTTTCAAATTTGTGTCATGAATTATGTCTTATTGTGTACTAGAAATAACTTTGGACTGGACAGGGTTTTTTAAAATTATTACATGTGTGAGTATTGCTTAGCATCTCTGTGAGACTTGGCTTCTAACCCTTTCATTGTAGGATGTCTACAAAGACCCTTGCAGTGGCAGAGAAAAATGGGAAGGAGTGAACTTTCATGGTCAAATTGCCAAGAAGGAAAGGAAATTAACAGAAAATTTACTTGGATTTTTTAAAAAACATCTCATGATTCAGTCTTCAAGTCTATGGGAGATGGGATGTACAAGTGTTTGACATCATGCAGCTGAATGAAAGAGGAGATCAGTGCAGCAGGAGACAGATGAGTTTAAGGCTGTGAAACCAGTTTGGACATGACAATTTGTGTTATACTGCAGAGCTGGGCCCTGCCTTCAGCTGGACCACAAAGGTGCAGGAATCACTGGTGTTAAACAATACTATGTAGATTTAAAAAAAAAAAATTAAAAACAAAAAAACAAAACAAAAAACAAAAAAACAAATAAAACCAAAAACACAAAAAAAAAAACAAAAAAAAACAGAACAGAATATTTCTCCCCTGATTAGAGAAACTAGCTGTCTCCAGGAACGTCTGGGTGGCAGGGGTGTTGGGCAGGAATTAGGGTTTCCAAGTCTGGCAGACCTGAAGTTGTTGGCCCTTGGAAGTCCCCGTCGAAGAGCTGCACCAGGCTGTTGGCAGACTGCTGGGAAGCCAGCACAGCGGCTGATAAGAAACTGCCCAGATCAGGCACGCTCAGTGTTCCATGTTGCATCAGGAGAATTACTGGAAGCAAGATGTTTCCATAAAAAGTTACACTTTCAAAGCATAAACCTCTCCCAGTGGAGAAATGTTCCATCCGAAAATGTTGGACCAGTTTGACATTTGGCATACTCCAGGGTACAAAAGCTCATTGCATTTTAAATAAACTTCAGCAGCCTCAGCCCATGCCAGCTCTCAAACAACAAATCAAACAAACTCGACTTTTTCTCCTGTAATTATCCAACCTAATAATTCTCTTGTCATTTTCCCCTTTTGCTTCATTGGAGGAAGTAAGGTTGTGTTTGCAGCACACCAAGATGCTGTTTGCTTCTAGATTTGTTGCCCTGGAATTTGAAATTCATAAACAGCCATGATATAAATATGTATAGCTTTAATCCCGAATTCTGTCTGTACCAGTGGCACCGAAGTTCAATTACCTTCAGGACACACATGATCAGACTATTTTGTAAAACATTTTTTTTTACATAGTCCTTTCTAAAACCAACACAAAATGCACATTTTCTTCAGGGACAAATGAAAGACAAAGTCTGCCTTGCCAAAGTTTGAACACACAGCTTTTGAAAGTCTAACAGGTTAACACCTAGTGCTTAGACCTTCCCCCTGAAACATTAAAGTTACATGAGAGATGGAGAGTATTTGCAATGAAAAATGAATGGGAAAGCTAGCATCCAGGAGGATATGTGAATTCTGAAGAAGAATGAAATAAAAATGTTCAGACAATGTTAAGTCTGGTAGGATCTGAAAAAACAGGCAGTACGGAAGGTAAGGGGGAATGTTCGTGCGTTCATCCGTGTAGATGAGTTACAGCCTGCCTTATATTGTGTTACCCGAAAACTGCAATTTATAACATATTTCACCTGACTGTCACATATCTGCAAAGTTGTGTAGTTACAAAACTAATGCAGTAGTGCCGATTCATCTTTTGTATACATCAGTGCATCTCTGAAGTAACCTACCTCCCTGCAAGTATAGAGAGGGAGAGAAAATTTGGCACCTATGTCTTAACTTTGGAACATGAATAAGCACTATTAGGCTATGTGTTCAGTCTTAACTGATTAACTGATGCTTATGAGTGTCATTTATCAACTTAATACAGTTTTAATATGTGCTTTTTATCATTCAGTTCCCCAAATTTTTTTGAAAAGGAAAAAGCCGTTAACTCCACAAATGTCAGTAGGCAACAAAGACCAATGGCACTTTAGAAATGCTATTGTGGATTCCATAGGAATCAGCACTGTGCCAGATATTTCACTTTCTGCAGGCTTTGCCCCTGCAACTCTACCATCTCCTACAAAATAAAAATTCAGAATCTCTTGCTTACAATTTTTTATTTAAAAAATACAAATAATTTTTTAAACTCTTCTCAGTATGTGGAAACCATTCAGACACCAAGCAGTGTTGCTTACCACTGGGCATGCGTCACTGGAGAAAACTTCGGCTTATCAGGAGAATTAAGTGGCAGCCAGCATGACAATAACAAAAGACATGAGCATTCAGGTGTGAAATCAGAGAACCTTTCCAGCAGCAGCATTTTGTTGTGCGATATGTTGCATTTGGGTTTGTGATAAAGTTTGGTACATAATTTAGAGTAAAGCCTTAATATTTGATTGGAGAGCTAGCAGCAAATGAAGTGCCAGCAGAGAAGATGTCTAAGGCCGAAAGGCCTTCTTCCAGAATCCCTTTCATGTGCTAAAACAACTTACTTGAAAACTCATCATTTAATTATGTAGCACTGTTATGCATCTTAGAGTTTGTATGGCATGAAACAACGTGATCTTGAACGTGATAGCCCACTCCTGCATCGCCTTTTATTGCACAGCTTGAGGGACTACAGAAAGACTGCTGAAAGGATTCAACTGGAAGAGTCTTTACCCTACCACAAAAATGTCAGTAAAAATGAAGTCACCTTTCTCCAAGTTTCAGCCTCCCCAAATCAACATTTTTTCTAGAAAAATGAAACTGGGTGGCCTGAATTTTCACAGTGCTTGTGGTGGGTTAGATAATGATACAACCCAAAGGCTGTGGAGCCCAAAGTCATAACTCACTTTTGAAACAATCCAGGAATTCTGTTGTTTCACTTTATGATAATTTGATCATGTTCAATCCAGGCCATACAGCACAATACGATTCACTGTGTTCTTGCCTTTTGTACTTTCACCATAGACACCTGTGAAGCATTTCCCCCCAGTTATCTCTGTGGTGGACTACCAAGTGCTGACTGTAGGGAGTCTTTGCAGCAAGAGTACTCACCACCATATATATCTTCTCCTAGTTGGAAACTTTGCTTTCAGAGACACATCCTGGTTGAGAAACCCTAGTCATGCAATTAACTCCCAGCAGGTGCATTTCATATTGCATCAATGAGTGCCTCTTTACAGAGCCTTCATCACGCTCAGTAGAACAAAGATGTCCTGTTGTTTCAAGTACCATGGGGTTTTGGACTTTTTCTTTTAGTAGTTGATTTTTATTGCTCCTTTTTTCTGTGCTGAAAGACTTATGAATCATTATTTTATTTCTACTAATGCTTAGCCTGGCCCCTTCTGCACCTATCTTTGTCCTGTAGACACCACAATTACTAGTCAGAGGGTTTTTTTTTTACAAGGGAACCTAGCAACATCTTTTCATTTTCACAGTTTACCACCACCCAGGTGCATTTCTACTCGCTCTTTTTCACTCTGTGCCTGGAAGCTGCTAAGTGGTTTTGGTTATCATTGCAGAAATTGATAGGATTTGTAGTACCTTGAAGGAGGTAATAAGCATTTTGCAGGATCAACTCTTAGACCTTCACTTCCTTACTGAGGATTTTGCTGCGACAATAATTCCTAAAGTTTCACACTCTCTGTTAGCCTTTGTCTTGAGAATCTGAGTTGCTATTATGGGGAATGAAAATGAAATAAAACTAAACTATCCTGGAAAACCCTTTCTAATCTCAGTGCCGTAATATTTTACTACTTAAGCTCTTTAAGTCACCTGGCTTCATTAACAGATTATTTGGGTATACTTGATAATACAATCAGGATGATACCTTAAAAAGGGGGCCAAGCCCTTCAGTGATGCCTGTACTGGGAATCAAAAGCTTTTGAAAGTAGAGGTGGTATAGGTGAATGTGAATAACTTAACATGGCCTCAGAGAACAATTTTTTTTCCCTATATTGATTAATAGTTGCAAAGAATAATGATTATAGGTCCACACTTACATGAACTTAGCAGGGCTTAGTGAAGTGCCATAGAGGAAAACCTTCTTTTTCTCTTCAGAAGCAGTAATTTAAAAAATAGTAAGTACTGCAGCATAGTTCTCATTAACAGAGGTAGAAAGTGCCACTGCAGCTCCTCATCAAAAACTTTAATCACAGCATTTGGCATACATTATTTGATTTTGGCTTCCCATCAGGATTGACAAATGACCTCATACTCTCCCAAAGGAACTAAAGATGGGTCTGCAAAACTTTTTTATAGGGATGACACATTAGGTTATGAGCATTTGGAGGGAAAACATCAATGAAAAGCAGAAAAAAGAGGTGAATACCTGAATTTAGTTTGAGGTAAACATATATTACAGCCATTGTTCTTTAAGACATGTAAACTGTGAAGAGAAAATGTTGCGGGTAGCTCCAGAAAGTCACAGTAGGAGTTGAAATACCAATAATAAAGTATATCACAGCTTGTATGGTTTTTTTGGTAATACTATTTTGAAGTGTTATCCCAAATCCCTTAAAAATTTGTTCTCTTTCTGAACTGCTCATGATAAACCTCAAGATATCTTTTACCTATTTTGGAACTGTTTTTTTCTGCCCCAATATATAGCATATTTATACCAGCATCTGTAGTGAGTCCATAAGCTAAAAATGTGCTCATTAAAGTGGTACTTCATCTAAACAATGATAACTAGCATCCCGTATGTTCCCAAATGTTGGACCTTACCCTGCAGAACATGGATTAGGCCCTCTGAGAACAGCCACCTCTGCTTGACTCTCTGGTCTGTGGCAGAGAAGGAGGCTTGAGAGAAGAAAAAGCATCTAACTTGCGAAAAACTTCAGGATGTTATAATTTGAGTGAATCAGTTGCACTGTTGTCTTCTCAAGATGAGAAGATGTCTGCAGCTGGATAAGTAAAGAACATGTCTCTTGCCTAAAAGACTTATAGTGGAATTTTTCCTTTTGGACAACAACTATCCTAGAGACCAGCTGAACCATTGAAATCACTGGATTCTAAAGAATCCAGTGAAAAAGAAAATCTAAAGAATATAGTATCTGACTTTTTGTTTTGAAACCCTCTGTGTGTATGTGTATACACAACCTGAATCTCCATTTTTAGCTGCTGCCCTAGATATTTCAATTAACTGTGGGTAAAGTGGAAAAAAAAAAAAAAAAAAAAAAAAATTATATAATATTTCCAGTAATTCAGAGTCACAGTTGGATGTGACCTCTGGAGGTCATCTAGCCCAAACCCTCTGCTCAAGTGGGGATATATATATATATATATATATATGAGAGATGTTCAGGTATATGAGAGTTGCTATTATTATCCAGACAGAAACATAACAAGCTTTGAAATCATTTGCAAGAGAGTATAGTTTAATTTGAAGTAGGCTTTTTCATTTAGTCCACCGGCTACCACTGGGAGGGATTCAAAAGATGAACTCCCCTTTGCAACTTGGACCTTCTCTCTGATGTCCCATCATGATATAAATATGTTAACCTGGAGCACATTTGACTTCCTAGTGCTTCTTCTGCCATCTGTGTGGACAGTGATTCCAGACACGCTACAAATGTTAAAGTGGTTGCACAAGGGAAGATGATCTTAGCAAGTGGTGCTTACTGAAGGGAAGTGAAGGCAGATGAATTAAAGCAGATCCCTTGGCACTTCAGGTTACTGTCTCAGGAAGGACAAGGATTTTACTAGATGTGTAAGAGAATTACGGAGTCAAAGGAAATGGTCCAGCTTCATTTCACATTACCAATTCACGAGAGCAATCAAAGTAGAGGTGTCCCTGGATCTACCTTTTTCACAGGATTTTCCTTTGGTGTATTAGTGTATTTGTAATTCTAGGCTAATTCTGCTCCAGACTAACAGAAGTTCATGAACTCTGTCCCCTTCTTACTTTACTGAAACTGATACCCTTTTCATACCCATAGTGCTATTTGCTAGGAATGCCCAGATGTCATTTAAAAGTGGTGGAAGCAAAACTCATTCCTGGGTCTCCTAACTTCATAGGAAGTCATTACCTTAATTTCCCACTTGCATTTTTGAAGGGGCATTTTTTGACCCTTTTAATCAATTTTTTTCCAATTAGTGCAAAATTTTGTCCAAGCAGCCATGCCTGTTGAGCATGTGCAATGTCCACTGTATGTAATGAATGCTTTTGGGCTGATTATAATCTTTAGAGTTTACATGATTTAAATCATGTTTCACAGCTTGGTTAAACAATATTGCAAAGACCCAGCTCTCCAACTGTGAGCCCCCAAATAGAGGACCTCTTGCTGTCTTTTCTTAAATGTTGCATGTATGACTGTGATAGTGGTGAGTAAGAGATCTATAAATGGGTTCTGATGAGGAGTAAACATCATGTGGCCGTTCACTTTGGAAGCTTGTTGAGTGGGAGGCATTTACTGAACCCTGCTGCACTTGTTATAATCACTGATTTTGTATGAAGTGCTAATGGGATATGTCTGTTTGCTCCTTTGTAAACTTACTTGTTATAAAACAGGCTGCCTTAATGGAGTCTTAAGGATAAAAAAGTAAGGCTAGAAACTGTTCAAATAAAGACAAATTTTATTTAGCCCTCAGGTGATTCGTGCACGATCCTTAATTATATAATAATAGCACTGAATGCGGTCATTTTATTGCAAATATGGAGATACAGCCAAAATCTGGATTCCTTTCATGTTTCATCTTTCAGCTAAGATGTTGTATAAGAACAGAAAATACTGACAGTTTGAATTACTGGTGCTTTTTTTTAGAGTAATCTTTCATGTTTGCTGTTAACCAGTTTGGGCATATATTCAGGGAATAAAAGGGAGATTCAACATTAAAAACTGTAATTTTAGAGGGGAAAAAAAAGTGAGATTTTGCAATTTGTCAATTTATTTAGATGTGTTTTTGAAGCTGAATCCATGTGGGATAGCACAAAAATTTAATTATTTTTAGCATAAAAATAGCTATTGATTTTTCCTGTGGTTAGAAAACTCAGGAACCCAGTCTGTTTTGTCCCAGAAGCTACCACTGACATCCCATCAACTGCAATCACAGCCCTGCAGATTCTCAGACATGGAACGAAGGAAGTCTTGAGGGCTGAAAAAACACCTAATTCCATGGTTCAAAAAAGCTCCTAAGTATGTGCTTATGTCCATCCTTAATCAGGAAAACATTTAAGCTTTTGCTGTCAAGTGCATCCTTTTCTGCTTTCTTTAAAATGGCAGAGGGTTGATCAGTAGAACAAGGTTGATTGGATTGGCAAGTGAGGCGCTGGTAGATAAGCTGCAGCAGCTGAAAGAATAACCAGGGAACATAACTGTGAGGATTATTAATGTACCATAAGCAGCCTATTTTTGAGTTTACAGACTCCTATTGATCTCTGGAGGAGTTAGAGCTCTAAAAATAACATGTCTTTGGGAGCAGGGAGAAAGAGAATTGGAGCTGGTCGGAGGGAGGTCTGAGTGGATCAGAACAACACAGGAGATAATAGAGGGTCCACTGACTGCAAAGGGAGTTCAGGTAGCAATTATAGGCAACCAGAGAGCAGAAAGTACACCTGAGAGAAAGATAATATTATTAGCAGGTGTTAAAATAACACTGCTTGAAAGCAGTGTGCTTTAGACAAAATTTGAGAACAGTGGGCTTGATTTCCCTCAGCACCTGAGGATGGAGGCAAGGGTCATCTTCATGACAATTTTGTTGCTCCTGCTTTTGGATGGCAAGTGGCAGGGTTCTTAGGGTCTGTACTATTTTTTTTTTGCTCATCCTGTTAATTAATTAGCCTTGTATGTGCATGGCCTCTTAGAAGACTGGCTCTCGTTTGACTAGAGTTGCTGTGGCTCAGATACTGGGAGAACTGGAGACAGCAGACCTTTCGAAGCTTCCACTGCCTAGGGAGAGTCCTGTGCCCTGGGAGGGGGAAGAAGAGAGATGCTTGCTCAGCTGCCTGAGATATGATGCCAGCTGGGGTCTTTCATCCCTGAGGTCATAAAGATATTAAGTGATATTAATATTGATTTCAGCAGGAGATGGTGTCAAAGGTCTAGGACCTATGACTGAATGAAGGGAGGACAAGGGTGCGTTTGAAGAAAAGGAGCTTTTGGCTAAAAGCAATCTTAGCAGCCAGATTACTTGGGTTATTAACAACACAGTAATATGGTATATAACACCTTGTTGTTGTAGTTGTTAAACTCACTAACAGTTCCGCAGCAAAACAGGGGCAAGAGGACACCTTGCACCTGGCCCTTGGGAGTGGAGCTTCCCTTGAGACCAACAAAGGCTCTTCCCAGACTCACAGACTGGCTGAGGCTTTAGAGCACCTCTGGAGACCATCCAGCCCAACCCCTTGCTCAAGACAGCATCATTGCTCAGGGCCATGTCCAGTCAGGTTTTTAATATCTCCAAGGATAAAGACTCTAAAGCCTCTCTGTGCAACCTGCTCTGGTGTCTGACCACCCTGACAGTAAAACTTCAGTTGCCTGCTTACATGAAATTCCCTGTGTTTTGATTTCTATCCTGTCACTGGTCACTGATGAGGAAAGTCTGGCTCCACCTTCTTTGTACATTTATCACCAAGATTCCTGGAGTGCACACTTGAATCTGCTAAAAAGCTATAAAAAAATCCTATGGAATCCTAAAACCCAGAACGCTAAGTTACAACTCTCCTTCACACCACAAACCTCTCCATGATGCAATTGGAAGCAGAACGTGATGATGGCCTCTTTCAACAGAAGGATCAGAAAACAATTGTGACAGTGAGGCCCTCCATGTGCCTACTGTGCTCTGCACACCCTCGCTTCTGATCCTGGGCTTGAGTGCTTGGGTTCAATCACAGCCAGCAATGTTTTATCCACCCACCACTAGAGAACAGTCACCTTGTGATATTCAGGAACAGGCACAGAACAGTTTGAAAGAGAAAGGAGAATACTTGACTAAAACAGAGGGACAGCATGTGTAGGCAGGCAGTAATTATATAGGACAGGATTACACGTGCCTGCGTATCCTGGGGAGCCATCAAACACAGCCTTAAAGTTGGATTTTGTTTTGGAGATCAGAAAGATAAGTGCCTAAAATTACCTGACTGGAAGGAAATTTCAGCTGGGAAAAAAAATACATTGCCTTACTGAATCAGGTTACGAGATGATTATGCTGTTTGATTGGTAATGTCCAAAGAGTGCATTAGTAGCACTACGTGTGGTTTTATGACCTCTTTCTCATGGACAATGACACCTCCTCACTTTTTTTCAAGTCAAGTTAATTAACTTTTGACTTCTTTATTCAAAAGCCACCAACACTTTCAAGCAGTTAGTGTAAGCCATGCGGGGTTTCTCTTAATAGCCCCTCTTTTCTCCAGGGAACTGTTTCTTCTCAAAGCTAAGCAATTCCAGCCTTTTGAATGTCCCTCCAATATTTGTTCAAATGTGTACAGCCTACACACGCTCAGGAGCTCAGAAAAAACTCACTCTAAGTAAAACATTATGAAATATATAAGGTTGTAATTTTTTTTCTCTGTCCTCTGGCTTTTCTTCTCCTCTTTAAGCATTTGTTAAAGGTTTATGGGTTCAATAACATTTAAAAAAAAATAGAGATATTCCCTCACCTCAAATACTTACATCTTAGCTGATTAAATATATGCACTGAGAAAGTTTGTGTCTTGAACTTTTGAAAGTCAATTGCAAAACCTGTTTTCCTCAGTATTGAGCTGTCTGGAACCACTAACATTAACAGCAACCACAGATATCTCTTAACTTCAAAGAGAACAGGAATAGACCCTATGCTGGGCTTCAGATTAGCTGTGACTATGCAGTGAAGAGTCACTGTAGAGAGGCCAATGGAAATTGCTCATCATTCACCAGACAGCAGCTAAACCCAAATCCCCCACCTCGCTTTACATGGTTAAATATATTAACTCAAGCCAAATTCATACAAATAGCACAGAAAAATATGCTGCTAACATGTCTAGAATACTGTCTTCAGTGCAGGTCAGTCATGGATATTAAAGTAGAAATAGGGGAGGAGTGGAGTTGTGACAAAAATAGTTACAGGAACAGATACACTACCAAATGAAGACAGGCTGAAGGTCCCTGTGACTGTTCAGTTTGGACAGGAGACAAAGAAAGAGACTCATTACCAGTAAGGACTCTAATGGGCAGAGCCGAGAAAGCAAAAGAGGATAATCAAAGCAACTGAAAAAAAAAATTAGGAAAGAATATGTATGAATATGTGTACATTTCAGTAAATAGTATTTACAGGTAAAATTAAATAGTATTTTGATTTTTATCCAACTAAAGCATCCCTACTGCCTGTGGCATGAAGGCATTTCTTTGCCATACGGCGGGATTTGCCACTGGTGCCTGCAGAAGCAGTGCCAAGGCTTCCCTAGGGATGCTCAGCCCAGGGCAGAGGCAGTCCTGGAGCCCCTGTGTTCTACCAGGCAGCCGAGGGCAGCTGGGTAAGGAGCTGGGGCTGGGGGGGTGACACAACTGCCCTGTGCTGTGTTGAGGGCAAAACTCAAGGCTTGAAAGGCTTGAGCTCTTAACAGAGTCATGAAGCTTCATCAGGCAGAGATTGAGAGAGTGGGTGGAAAAAGCTAGTGGATCAAAAATATTTGTTTCACACCCACTCTGTATTCCCCAAGCATGGGTATAAACAAGTACACTCGGTGAAAGCAAAATTGCAGGTGCAGGGAATATACTCCCCCTCATGACTTACAGGCCCTTTTCTGCATGCTCTCAAAATGCCTGTGAGTGCACTGATAAACAATT
Organism: Pedionomus torquatus; assembly: GCA_013398155.1. Taxonomy (NCBI): domain Eukaryota; kingdom Metazoa; phylum Chordata; class Aves; order Charadriiformes; family Pedionomidae; genus Pedionomus; species Pedionomus torquatus. Next base: position 376,493 of record VZRU01008621.1, read on the forward strand.
AATTTCTGGTCTTGTATTTGTCACACAGGTATGGCAAGAGAAACCGAATGGATTCCAATGAATGGAGATAATTTGAAATATTTTCTATATTTGTATGAAGACTATGAACTTCCTAACTCTGCAACACCCCATAGGAAGCATCTTTGTACATTTATATCAACACTTTCTTGTTGTCCATTTTGCTTAGCATAGGAAAGTACTGCCGCAATAAAACAGAACACAACAACTAGCAATGGATATGTATAAATTCAGAAATTATTTTGACCTGAGAAAAGGAAATAGGATAATTTGCAGTTTGAGCAATAGTAGAATAAATGCTTTAAAAAATTTAAAATCATTATTTGTAATTAATTTGATTTCTTTAAAAATCAATATGGACAAAATAATTCTAAAATTATTTGACAAAATGCAGAATAAATGAGAAATGTAATGTCTAATTTCCTGCTGTGTATTCCTGGTTATAGAACAGGAATCATGTGTAATAAAGGAAATGAAAATATTTAAAAAAAGGATAGTCTTTCTGATGAGTTTAGTTAAATTCTTCTTTTGTTGTAGAGCCAAAGTATTTCTTTTTCTTGAGAATCTAAAATGCACTGGTGTTCTGATATTTATGCATCACCTTTACTTTATACAATGGAAATACAAGGTACATGCTAGCTGAGAGAAAGCCTGTAACCTTTATTCAAATAAACAGGTCAACCAGCCTTGATGAAACATGCTCCTGAGTAAAGGTTGAAGGATCACTGCCTTCAAAAGCCCAAATGAAAATGGGACGATGAAATACTGATGCCGAGTAAAAATCATGTGTGATCACAGCAACTCTTACATATGATGATTAAGCCCTGACACTTTTATACAGACTGTACATAAATAAAGACTATTTGATGCATATTCTATTTTTGGAAATGAGATCTTATTGTTAGAGAAATTTAATACACTGTATCTCCTTGGTCTCTCTCATGTTATTTACTGTGAAGGGCTAACAAGAGCTATTTTGTAATAACATTCTTCTACTGTTGATTGAAAACTATGCTACATGCTCTGAAACTCTGCCTGGCTCTTGTTTATTCAATTAAAATAAAGATAATTATTCTGGTTAGAAAACAGATTTCAAGTTTAATATTGGTTAGAAAACAGATTTCAAGTTTAATATTGCTAACAATGACATCCATTTAATTTTTGTTTGCTTCTCCAAACAATACAAAAGCTAACTGGCAATGTTTTTGTATTTTAAGTTACTATATATATTTGCTTGGCTTTGTACAGGAAATGAGAAAGGAGCTCTACTTGCTGCAGCTCAATTAGAAGGACATTCTTGTATTTTTTTACTTTCAATATGCAATAACAACATTGCTTACTATCTTGCTTCATCCTTATACACTTATGGCTGATTTCCCTCAATTCATTCCTTGGAGGTGAACATCCCCAAAAGACAGGTTGAAATGAAAGCGTCAAGAGGCAGAATGTATCAGGAGCACCTTTCATTAACATACTGATAAGATTAACATATCTATTTAATCAAAAATGAACAATTTTCCCCCACGCGACATTATCAGTCACTGATACTGGACTGCGTTGTTCCTTCCAGTATGGAAGTGATAAAAGAGAAGAAAACACAATCCCTTAAGCCAAAAGCATGTTGAAGGTAAGATGAGTCAGGGCCTCAGCTTTTATTGTTCTCTACTCAAGTTAAAAGTACTGTTGTGTGGATGCCCCATCCCTGGAGGTGTTCAAGGCCAGGCTGGATGGGGCTTTGAGCAACCTGGTCTAGTGGGAGGCATCCCTGCCCATGACAGGGGGGTTGGAACTCGATGATCTTTGAGGTCCCTTCCAACTCTAACTGTTCTATGATTCCATGATTTCAGAGAACTGCAGAAAGCTAAAACCACATTCCCCAACATGCCCCCCCCACCACCTTCACAGTTAGGAAACTTCACAGTGGAAATTTCAGGGGATGGGCAGAGCTAGGACCACATCCCAGTCATCACATCTGAATGTGTAAGAGAAAGAAAACAGCACCCATCCCTGATACAGAATTGTGCTGCTTTTGCTGGATTCCAACTCTTTACGACAAAATGGAGGGATGCCACCAGTAGCCATTGAAATACCTTTGTGGTGGAGACTGGATAGGCAGAGGAAAATAATATTTTTTCTTAGCTTCATTTTTATTTTAAATGAAATTTCACAATATATGTATAATTTTAAACCAGCTCAATGCTGACAGCTGTCGGGTGGAAGGGTCAGTAAGGATCGCACATTAGGTTAGAACTACAGGGAGTCTTTATTAAAGTATACAATTAGCTACTAACTACTAGAAAAAAAGGAAGCTATGAAGGCTCTCTGTGTCTCAGCTGGCAGACTGTTAACTACTGGTCTGAATCCTCAAGTGAAAATGATGTTACTTTTAATCTTAGCCTTGTGAAAGGGTCTGACTGTGGGACATAACAGAGAGCAGTGAGAGAAGCCCTAAGAAACTCTGCAGTCTATTACTTCTGGCATGGAAAATTTTGGTGTCCTCCCTACTTCTACTCCTCTCCTCCCCAGTGCCAGGTTTTGGTACAAATTTAGGGGAAGACTGAGGTCTTACAATGAAAGACGAGCACAGAAATACATAATAACAGGTCATACCAAAATCATGCCTATTTCATGTGGTTACATGAAAGCCTTTGTCAGTATGAGCCAAACTCACTAACAGCTCTATATTAACACCTCACTAATGAGACGATATATGACCACCCCTCAGCAGTGAAGCCACAGGAATGGTTGCAGCAAAATAAATAGTTATCATAACTGAACTGCAGAGAAATAAACTCCCCTCCACCCCATAACGCCTAAACTGTTTAATGAGGAACCCATGAAATAAAGCAAAATAGCCGGATTTCAGCATCACCCCCAGTCTCCGGTCTCCACACGGTGCTGGTGTGACAGAAAATCGAAGGAACAGTATTGACCTGGTCTCACTAAGCACTGTGCGTGTAAAGCAGAGGAAGAACTTCCTTTGTTAACTCCCTATCGAGTTCTCTGCACTGTAATTTTTTTGGGTCCCAATGCCAAAAGAGAGACTTCTTTAATCTCACTGAGTGTACTTTTCTAAGGAATTGCTCAACAATGTGGTGGAGACATGTTCTGTTAGAAACGCAGAAATAGTTATTGTACTGTGCCCACAGCAAAGGGTTTAGTCTAATGAGGCACCGAGACCTTGGCACATTTAGGGAGACACTTTGAATCATCAGCCCCTGAACAAAAAACACACTCTAATGATCTCTCTGATCATCTGCACAGAAAAATCCAAACATGGTGAACTTTGAGGCAGAGATAAAATAATAATTACTGTCAGGGAAAAACTTCTGGTGAGTTCGAATATATTTCAATTGATGACTGATTTAATCACTTGCAATTAAAATATTAAAATGTTTCTGCATTTCTAAAACACATAGTGTTACTTGGCTTAAAACTCTGGAGGTTTGGCTGTATGCATAACTTGAATTATAGAACTAAACTGGCACTTTTGCATTTTCTCTGGTGGTATAAGCTATTATTTTTAGTAGTAAAAGAAAGGCCCCACTGTACTGCTTTATTTACTGTACCAGCAAAATATCTGTACTTACTTGCAACTGTGTTTATGGACTTGAGTTCCCAAAATCAACCTCCTGAGATGCAGCTCACTGAATTCAGTGGCATCTTACCAGGACTCTGCTCAGTGGAACCACAAGGGTGATAAAGATGGCCCTTTTATTTATCTCTTGTTCCATGATGTCTGTTAATTATTTATGGGAAATTGTAATAAAAATCCAGCACTTTGGCCATTTTGTATTATAAAAAATTGATGTTGAGAGAAGAGAATTAGAGAAGGTTGTCCAAGGAAAGTAGTTGCATTTTTCTTGGTAATAGCTTTAGGGCCAAAATGTTGAAAGAATTTTCTTTTGCCCTTGTGACTAGGTCCTGGTTTCCCTAATCTACGCACATTTAATTTGAATGAGTTTTTGCTTTATAAGTGAAGCAGATCGAGTAATGTGCTTGGCAAAAAATTCCCAATTTTGGTATACACAAATTTACTGGTGCATGAATAATTACAAAGGAAACTCCCCCTAACGCCAGTTTTCCAGCCTTCAAAAAGTGCTGTAGCTTTGCTTCTTAATTTCCCCCCCTTGATAAAATTGTTCTCTGGAGACAAAACATCTAAGGGTTGGATAGAAGATCGGTCAAACTTGGTAAAATCCAGTTTTCCTGAGTCTTTGGAAGCAGCCTAAAGCCTTGTTATAAAATAAACACATCTGTTCATATGTTATACTCGCTTCCCACTACATTACTTTGCAGTAACTATGAAATGGATGTTTACAAAGATATATTGCAGAAGACTGGTGACTAACTGCAAGTGCAATAGCAAAGTGAAAATGTTCTGGCCCTGAAATTAACTGTAGGGTCCATATGCACCAGTGGCTGATAAATCTTGCCTGCTAACTAATTAAATTTGATTTTGTCTGGATTTCATACTGTGAAAAGTGACCTAATCCTTTGCTGTATTTTTAGTGAAACTGGAATTCAATTTCTCTTCCTTACAAATGCTGCATTCTTAGCAAATGTTTTTTACAGGTACTGCAATAGTTTCTATTGAGAGTATTCTCCATCTAACACAATGGTTCTTCATCTTCGTATAATACTTATGACTTTCCTAGCTGATTATTTGCTGTGTTAGAATGGGTCTTAACAGATCCGCCTTTTATCAGGACGCTGCTAATGCCAGCCCTGACCTGAGCAGAAATGCAAACATCAACATGGAGCTGAACTGGACTTTGTAATGATGCATCACACAGTATTTTCTGTATTTGTTAGTACATAGGTGTTGACCATGTGGTTCCCCCCTGTAGCTGGCACTGCTCTTCAAATACTGTGTTCAGTTTTGGGCCTCTCATTATGAGATAGATATTGAGGTGCGGAAGTATGTCTGTCCAAAGAAGGGCAAAGGAGCTGGTGAAGGGTCTAGAGAATAAGCCTTATTAACAGGGGCTGAAGGAACTGAGGTTGTCACTTTCTACAACTACCTGAAAGGAGGTTGTAACAAGGTGGGGGTGGGTCTCTTCTCCCAAGTAACAGAAAATAGGACAAGAGGAAATGGCCTAAAGTTGTGCCAGGGAGGTTTAGGAAAAATTTCTTCACTGAAAGAGCTGTCAAGCATTGGAACAGGCTTCACAGGAAAGTGGTTGAGTCACCATCCCTGGAGATATTTAACAGACATGTAGCTGTGGTGCTTAAGAACATGGTTTAGTGGTGGAATTGACAGTGTTCAGTTTATAGTGGGACTTGATGACCTTAGAGGCCTTTTCCAACCTAAATGATTCTATGATACTATGATTCTATGTTTAGATACAAAGGGCAGGATTCACGTGTCACACTGGACACAAGGAGGACCCATATGGGTAGATGGACTCAAGTGCAGTTGGAGAACACAAGAGAGGTCAACTCCTAGAGACTGAGACGGGAAAAGTGTGAATGAGAGGCAGAAGAGGAGGGCATAGATGGAGGTTTCTGCTCTGAGAAACAAGCCAGTGTGCAAAAGTGATTTCAGGGCTACCAGGGGCCCTGCTGCCATACTACTTCTTTCCTCCTGCTCAAAGGCAGTTCAGCAGGGACAGCAGAGCCAGTCCAGCAGGCCGGAGAAAGGTATTTGCTGGGCTGACATATGACAGATGAGTGCTTAGAGTCAGGCCAAAGACTTGAGGAGACTTTTCAGGGCCCTTTGGATCCTTACTGTTACTGAATTCAGGAAAACTACCTTGCTCCCCAACAACAGTCCTGGTGTGTCTGAGGTGCTGATTTGGAGACGCAGGGTGACTGATGGAAGAAGCTGGTGGGGTTGGATAATTAGGGGTCTTCCTCCCAGTGTTTCTGGTTGACCTCAGAGTCACTGCTAAGGTTGGCCCCGGCCGGGTGGCCATATCTAAAATTAGGAAGGTTAGGAGAATACCCAATTCATGGTTTTCTGCAGAAACTAGGAAACAAACAGAACTTTTTAACTTTCTCCGCACAGTCTAATAGTCTCTCACACACACAAAATCAAATAAAGCAGTCTGCCCTGTGAAACACATGTCCTCCTCCTCACTCTTTCCCTGACTGCTGTGTGTCACCGGAGCTGTGGTATGGTTTACCATCCCTCTGGCTTTCAATGTTCTCAGCGCTTCTCGCATACTTCCTGCATGCACATCCATGCACTCATCCTCCGTTTTTATTGCTGAAGGTTAGTGAGGATAAATGAAAGCCTCCAATGCCACTTTCTATGGCCATTTTAGATCTCTTAGATAATCTCCCTTGAGGTCACCCACCTCTTCTAAATGTCATGCACGCATGTGATCTGAAAGCCTTCAGAGGCCGTCCTCACCCCTGAATGACATCCCAGTGACTCAGGCACTAAATGACTCCAAATGAGGCCATGTCTTAATTCTCTGCTTTGACTGTTTCTTCAATAAAATGCTGCTGACCACCCTAAAGCTGAGGGCTATCAAGCAAGCAGTGCGAGAGAGGAAAACTTTGTGGAGATGGGGAAGATGATACTGGATGGTCCCACACGGTTGAGAAAATCCAGTCAGCATGAAATTCATGTAGTCATTTTGACACAAATGGAACACTTGGACTCTTCCCTGGCCCTTGAGAAGAGAGAAACTTGCTCTGCTTATACTGTGTTCCCAACAAGGCAAGTGAAGGTTACAGTTGTGTTGCTGATCTAAAAGCAAAAACCAGGTCATCTGCTGGTGCAGCATGACACCACGCCATCCGCCTCGCTGAAGTGATGCTGGTTTGCATCAGCAGTTACTTTTACCTGTAGCCTTGGAGAATTAGGAGGAGAGAGAGACACTTTGAAAAGCATAGGCTGCAAGAGAGGAAAAAAAGACGAACAGAACCCTTCACCCTGTGGGAGTGCAAATATAATTTCCTGGACTGGTATTTCATGTATAAAGCCTATGGCTCACCAGTGCTCTCTTGGAGAAGGGCTTCAGCAGATCTTGGGCTCTGAAGGAGCCTGGGAAAGAGCGTGATTCAGGAAGGCATCAAGAGAGACTTCGGCCTCCCAAGTCCCATCCCACCAGGCTGGTGGCAGGCTGGAGTGGCAGGGAGTGAGGACCTGGGGCCTCCCTTTCACTCCTAGCCCACCCGGTCAGGGCTTCCTGCCCTACTGTCCTGCAGGGAGCTCCTCACATCTGTGTGGAAGCAGCCCAGTTACCTTCCCCTCTCAGCCCTCTGAGAGCTTCTTTAGGTTGGCTGCATTTCAAAGTCCTTCTGACCAGCAAGTGAACCAGCATGTTGGGGAAGTGCTTTTGCATCACAGGATGGCACAGTTATTTCATAAAATGCACCTGTACGTCTATGTGAAAGCATTATTCCTCCAGAATTTTCCCTCATTCTGTCCCAGCATTCACACCGGTGTTACCCAGAAAATCTTTACCAAGAGCAGCTTCCAGGTCTGCAAGGGAGTCTCTCCTGCACCTGTATTGACTTGGGACAGGACAGGATGGACCTGACAGAAGAATATGGTTGTGGTTACATTCTTGCTTATTGACTTTTTTAGCTTACTAATATTTTACATTCCTCGGTCCTTCTCTTTAAAGATAATCAACAAAAGGAAAGGCACATCTAGAAATGTAAATTCCAAATGTCTTAATATCCAGAACAAGAACTATTTCTACTCTTCAAATTTAAAATCAGATAGAAAACCACCCACTTTGTTTGCGAGGCAGGGGAGAAAAATAAAAAAGAAAAAAGAACTCTGATGTCAGCGATGGTGGAGTTTAATTTCTGTTCTTCTCTGGTCAGTTGTTAAAAATGTGTTCTTTACAGATTGCTCTCAGCTGGAGTGTCCAAGTCATGACATCCCTGGGGAGCAGCTTTTTAAACATCAGTGATGTTGGGCAATAGCCTTCCAATGGCTCTTCCTCTGAAGAGAGGCAGTGCTTTCAGACAGACACTGCATGCCCTTTGTTCTGTACATTTTCATCATACTCACATGCTCAGTAAATTTTCCAAACAGAGCAATTATGGTGTCTCCACAGCATAACACACCAGCATGCCTCCTAACCTTTTTCCTATTTAAGGCTTTTGTTTTTCAGCAAAGCGTCTCTATGTAGAAAATAATTTGTGTGAATCACCAAGCCTCGATAAGACACACACCTCACAGTTCAGAGGACTTTGTGATTGAAGGTTTATCATAAACTGAAGCTGCTAGAGTACAGCCCTCAGAGCAGAAGATCCTAGAGTACCAATCCTCAGAGGAATTCAAAAGACCATCTAATCCATTTCTCTGAGCCCAAGAAACTATATTTGCCAAATTCCAGGTATATTTGTGGGGAATGCATTCTTTACAGCACACTTTAAAGATCCATCCATGATGGCAACCGTTCAACATCCCCAGGGAACTTTTCCTAGCATTTGCTGTCTTTACTGTGAGAAAGTGTTTCCTAATTTAAATTCCACATTATTGGCCTGCATGAATGTAACATATATGAGTGATATTACATGTGGTGCTTGTGCAGGAGACATACAACACTGAGTAGAGCAATCAAATTAGAAAATAATCCTATCAATTTCCACCCTAAGGGTGAGAAAGCAAACCTTGTATTTCCCAAGGCATGTTAATCCTGCATGCAAGGGGCTCTTAATTGGGGGCCTTTGTCTTTTGTGATTCTTCTAGGTCAAATGACAAAAATAATGAGTCCTAAAATAAATTCAGCTGTGTTTTGCTGAACCCAAGCAAGAACTAAAGGATCACAGTCAAGAGAAGAACTGGTAGCTCCCAGTCATGTGAAGCTTCACCTTCTCTAATGCCTATATAGACCAAACCCAAAAAAAGGCAGAAAAAGAAGAGGAGAAATGACTAAAAGTTTAAAACCACTGCACCAGGCAGAGGGTATAGCTCAGCACACAGTTTATTGCTTTCACAGACAAGTATCTCAAATGAATATGTAGGCAATTGATATTACTGGCAATTATGTAATTCAAGTGAAAAGAGTCAGCATGAAAAGAGTTAGGGCAAAAAAATTTGATAATATCTTCTCCAGTAATTCTACTCGTTGGGATTATACTGGTTGTGATTTTTGATCACAATGAAATGAAAGGTAGATAAAAGAAATAACTGCCAGAAAGATTTTGTCTGAATAGTCTTAGGAAGTTGAGATGAGGCTAGTAGCTAAGAGGAGTTAATAACAATCCCAAGAAAATCCTTTTCTTTCCCCTCTATCCAGATTTATTATAGGAGAAAATAATTCTAACTGCCTAGCAGACCACTAGCATCCAACACATCAACCCTGTCCAAAAGGATAAGCAAAATGAAGGCATCAATTTCCATCACTGAATGCACAGTTGTTTAAAAATAACATACTGAAATGGGCCAAGAGGAGAAGAACTTTACTCCTCCATCCTTACACATAAGTCTCATAGTGATGCCTGCTTTTATGGCCATGCAGACTTGGAGAGGAAGCCAATGTTAAATAGTTTAAGGTTGAATAGCTTGGCTCCCCTTGGAGCTAGCATCTGTGACCTTCAGAAGACTGTGCAAATCAGAAGCTGGTAAATACTTGTTTCTCAGGGAAACCCAAACAATTAAGAGCAACAAGATTTATTGACAGCAGTGAGTTACAGCAGTGGCCTCTTGGGACGGTGGTTGCCAGCACTTTCTGAGTGTTTCTAAAGTGCCCATCTTACACAACACTGTCCTGAACCAAAACCGGACAATTTGGTGACACTTAGATAACAGAACCACTGCATTTCTGTAAGCAGGCAGGACATTGCCCTGAGTGGCAGTGGCCATTAGGATTGTTTAGCTGCCTGAAAGGGGACCTGTCCTCTAACTGCTCTTTCTGCCTTCAAAAATACCCTGAACACTTTTGTTCCTGGTGTCTTAGCAATGACTATTTATTCTTTGTATTTGTCTTAAGATAGCTGACAATTTCAATGTAGGGGAAACCAGAAATGGTCTATAGGAACTTAAACTCTCTGCAGTAACTCTCTTCTAGAGGTTGTTGTAATGTGTTATAATTCAGGAGGCTGTGGAAATGTGGTATTTTCTCTAGTAACTTTTCTGAAAATATGAGGAAGATCAGGAGGAGGCCCTACCTGTCTAGCTAAAAAAAAATAAAATAAAAAATTTATAAAATCAACCTTTTTATCATTTAATGAAAACATTACCAGAGGGTGAGGCAGTAGGAAGCAATCGTGCAAGCCTATCTGCTTCTAGAGTAACTGAAGTGAAGTCAATAGGAGCAACAGCAAGGACAGCCCCATGCAACTGATGGCTGAAGACCCTGCTCCCTAAAGCCTCAATGAAGGTAGCATCATGGGAGTATCTGAGCAGAGATTATTGCTACCCTTCCTCAGCCTTGCTCATCAGGGTCTGTTCACCCCATACAGATAGCTAGTGAAATGTGTATACATCAAGAATTAACATATTAAAAATAATGTTCTGCATGTAGAAACTCATCAGTGTTCTCTTTTCTACAGCAGAAGAGGGGTTCAATTGTAAAAGGTCTGATATTTAATGCAACCTTTATTCCAGTACAAGCATTGGGAGCTGAATATGCCCTACATATCAGGTGAGAAAACCAGTATACGAGGCTGAAAAATTAAGATAAGACAAATACTCAAAACTCAAAAAAAACCCCTCAAAGTTTCTTCATGCTAAGAACACTGCATTTCTGCTTGTACCAGAGTTGATGGCAAAATTCCTAATGGTTTCAACCAGTCATTATTTCCACGCAACTCTGTACATTTTGAACTGGAAAATACTTGTTAGATCACAAAGCTCATTTGAAGAAAACTGCAAAATAAAACTCCCTGAAGAAAATCTGTCAGACTTCAAACAGCTGCTTTGTTTTGTCAATGATCTGGTGAAAAATGGACAAGTGATTTGTATGGCGATTGCTTTTTTTTTTTAATTTATGATTTCTACTTACAGCCTCTTAACTATAGTCAGGAGTAGTAGAAATATTAGGGTGCTTACTTTGCACATATTGTTTTTTATTTTACATGTACAGCAGGTGCGTGTCAGAAATGAGTGGATGTGGCTATTTCAAGGCATTGCCAGAACTTTAGTGTTTTCTTTTCAATGGATTACAATCATCCAGCCCTGGAAATGATGTTAAGGTGCTGATGTTGGGAAGTATGGAAAAATATACTTAATGCAATCTATCTTTCTAAAAGCTTTGGCTTAGTAAAATGACTAGCAGCGCACAGTAGCTCCCTGCATAGTGATGGGCTGGATCTCTGCCTCAGGCACAATTTGTGCAGCTAATATATTAATTGTGCCTTTTTTTTTTTTTTTTTTTTTAATTAACCAAGGCTGTAGGCACGTTCATATCTTACTGTGAGCTAAATGAAGTTGTAGGCACAGAGATCATCTACTCCTCTAGATATATATACCTACTTACCTTTTTAAATCAGATTTCCTCTGACCAGACTTGTCATTTCCGTAGTGCGAATTAAGGAAATTTTCTTTGTGATAACTTGCTTCTTGGACCATAGTTCATCAAACAGGAAGACCAGAAGAGGTCAAAAGGTAGGGAAGCCATTGTTGCACCCTACCAAGATAGTCAACATTGGCCTAATCTACTGTACTGTTATCATTGCACAGTCTCCAGAAAGTACTAGTAATATCATTACTTGTAACTTTGAAGAATTTGAAGCATACGCATCTTTTCTAGTCTCTCCCTTTCAATGGTGGGATATCAAATGTACACCATTTTGAGGCAGCTCCATGTAACCATATTTCTCATTTAACTCCAGCTCTTGTCCACATCCTCCACTTAAAAATGACCATTACCAGGTTCAGAGGAGGTTCCTAGACATCAGTGCTGCCCCTGCGAACAGGGGAGGAGGATGGCACTGGAGCTGCCCAGGGAGGTTGTGGATGCCCCATCCCTGGAAGTATTCAAGGCCAGGCTTGATAGGGCTTTGAGCGACCTGGTCTAGTGGGAGGTGTCCCTGCCCATGGCAGGGGGGTTGGAACACGATGATCTTCAAGGTCCTTTCCAACTCTAACTATTATATGATTCTATGATTCTATGGAACTGGACAAGTTCTCTGTGTGTGAGGACTCTGGATTTTCTGGCAGGAGCATGGACTCCTGCTGTAGCATCTTCCCCACCCTCAACCCAAAAGAGCACTGTCTCTTTACTGCAGGAGCTTTGCTGGTCCACCTGAGAGGACATATCTGTCTGACTCATCCTTCAGGAGGGCCTGTGTTCACCCTGGGTGCATTGATTGGCACTTCAGCAGGGCTGGAGTGGTCTGTCCATGGGCTGCTGACTTCTGATGTCAGACAAAGCCCAGGGTTCTGCTGAGAGACTCCTAGTGCCCTTGAGAGCTGGGCCACCTGAGAGACTAACAGGCAGAAAAATCTTTGCAGTACTGGGAAGGTGGTTTGCTGTTATGCATTTCAAACTTTATGATTCCCCCTAAATGCTTTCATAAGTTTAAGGTCCATCCACCCTATGCTATTCTCTTTACCTGTCTACAATTTATTTCTTTGATGTGGCAGAGGAGCTAACATACAATGATTTTTCCACTTCAGGCAAAATCCAAGGGTCCCTTGAAAAATTTGCCATTGTTCCAAGAAAATGATGCTTCACTGTTGTGCCATTTGCACATGGCAGGGGCTCAGAGCATGGGCTATGTTCACTCCCTTCGAGAGTCACTTGTGTTGATCCTTGACACAAGCAGATCAAGCCTAAATAAACTTGCTGAAAAAAAATAAATCAGTATCTCTACAGCATTTTGGGCTGTAAGTTATTTGTCTGTTAAGTAGACAATTTGTTTTTTCTGGACAGGCAAACCCCTGCTCTTCCATGAAGAAGTCAATATTTGCATTGTTACTGGCACAGGAAGTCTAAAGTAAAAATTAGTAAAAATGAGCTCATAGAACATTAGTTCTTGGAGAGTGCCTTGGGGATGAGGGGTTTGGCTCACCACTATCCACAGTTTATGTGCTTGCCCAATATGCATCCAGCTCGTACCAGGGGAAGAGGGAAAATGACTGAAGCCACAGTGTGCCAAGACTCTGTCCTGGAGAGGAAAATTTGACATATGCAGTCCTAAAAATGTTTTTCAGGAGTGAAATTTAGAGGCTGAATCTAGTCTGGAGGGAGATGTCTCTCCCTGTTTGGTGAGTAGGGCCACCAGTACCTTATACCACTATGGACTGGCTCTGAGTTCAACCTGGTAAATGATCATTGATGCTTGCTAGTCACACACCATTCAGTAGCTCATAAAGATTAGGAAGGTGAATAAAACACATCCCATCAATGCCTTTGCCATACTCCAGCATGGCTTTATTCAGTCAGAAGTCATTAAGACAAAAAGCCCCCCACAAACATGGTGGTTTGCCATCCACCATTCATCCTTCAGCACTTGCAATTCATTCCAGACCCACTCCACCCTATGCAAGAGCTTGGGTACTCTCCCTTAGCTGTCTCTCCCACTCTCAAATCTGAGTGTTTGTGAGCAAACAGAACAGGATCATCAGGTGCAGGTGCAATGCTTTCAGTCCCAAGGGTAAGCCTGAGAGTTGCAGATCATGGAGGGACCGTGTCCGGCATCACTAGGTAATGTGTTGCTGCTGCTAATGGTGATGACGACAACGATGGTTGGACTTGATGATCTGAAAGGTCTCTTCCAACCTAGACAATTCTATGATTCTATAATGAAATACTGTACAGATTCTAGGAACATGTTCCATGACCAATTGAGTGTGGACATCGGGCTCTCATCTCACAGAGTAATAGTGTTAAGAGCAGCTGATTACACCATAAGCTTTATTTTGCCAAGCTACAGTCTATATCTTAGAGAGCGTTTGCTTGAATGTGAATTAGGGAATGGAAGAGGATGAATCCTGGCTGAATCCTAACCAGCTTATACCCTTGATTTCAGAGAGACCTCTGCAGTCTACAGCAAACTCCATGAAGGCTCTTAGCTTTATTTCATCTGTATGGTGTCCCAATAGAGGAGAATGTCATTTGTATTGCCTCCTCTGTGGTCACAGAGCACTGGTTGTTCTTTACATTTCTATCCCTATAGAAAAAAATTTATATTCTAATTACAAGTAAATGCATTAAGAGACCGTTGCAACATGGGGACCCAGACTCCATGTCCTTGTAATTTTCTTAGACCCAAAGTGTGGATCCCACTTATACTGGTTTTGGACTGGGCACATGTATCATTCAGAAACCACATCCTAGTGAACTGGGTTCTCTGCAGTGGGGACAGAGCTGAGAGCTGCTGAGTGTATCCAACCTTAAGGAGAAGGGGCAATCCCAGCTCTCCTGCCATTAGTGGTCATACAGCCCAAAACTGCACCTTTTGCCACTAGATGTACCCAAACTAACAAAGTTTGGGAACCCAGTTCAACCAAACACAAAGTCTTGGGGGGACAGGATGGCTTCGTGTAGGTCAGAAATATTCCTTTTATAGTTAGGGGGACCTCCACACGTGCAGAAATGACCTGCAAGCAGAGCAGGATGTATGGATCCTCACTGTACAAAGTCAGCAGCTACCACTGTCTCTGAGCAGCCTTGTGCTGGATGCAGAGCGAAGGTCCCCCTTGGCAGTGGCTGCAGGCCCCTCTCTGTCCCTGCTGCAGTGTGGACAGCACTGCCTGCTCAGGGGAGAAGAAGCAAGGGATCAATGTGGAGTATCTGTGGTGCCGCTGGGCCATCAAGGGAGCAGATGGACCCTTAAGGAGAAAGTAAAAACTGCCCTTTGCTGTGGAGCGATGTGAAGGCCATTAGGATGTCTGCTCTGAAATGGGCCTGTTAAAACACACATTCACCTTCATTATCCTGCAGCTGCATTGCCTGACTCATTCCACTGCAGTCACTCTGAAACTAGAGGCCAAGTTAAAAACTTTCCCAATTTGTTTTTTATTCACTGGGGAATGTCATGTCTAACCCACCGAGATAGCAATACAAGCCATAACTGCATCTGTCTTCATGGGAGGCAAATGAAAGGAAACCTGAAAAAAAAAGAGGAAACAAATGAGGCACAGGTTGATTGAAAGACTATTATTTCACTTTGCCTTTCACAACTTGACACATGATGCTTTCTGGCATGGATGTAGTTGGTGTTAGAGTAACCAAAGTGGGGCATAGCACCCCCAACCCAGGTGTGTCGACAGTGTTGCCTTCTTTCCTTCCCATTTTCCTCAAAACCACAGAAAACTGCCACGTAGCCATGGCTCAGCAGACATGGCCTTGTAGCAGGTTTCAGCTGCGATCCCCAGTCTGACTCCTGACCACACTAAACCTCTTCTTCTCTCCAGTGGCAGACAGAGGCTTGCGCTCAGGCAAAACCTCTTGCCAGCATTAACCCCTGACACAGACCTCTGCTAGGTGGCACATGGATGGATACAGTGTGTGGAAGATTTGCAGAACCCCCTGGTAGGCCAGGGGATGCACTGCCCTGCACTGATTTCCTGCTCTACTAGCTCCTGGGGGCAGAGTGTCCTGTGGGCATCTCCTGCTCCTTCACACACAAACAGTGCTTAAAGCCACGTGCATCCTCAGCCTCCCCCTGCCAAATTGGGAACTTCACAGCCACAGCCCACCTCATCCAAGCTAGTAACTTTCTTCTGCACTTTTATACACAGACTTGATCTCACCACAAGTTGCTTTTAGCTGCAAGAAAATGCCTCACTCTTACTGTTTTCTTCTTAACGACTGCTATCTTGGGCTAAACATCCTTTGCTTTAAATAGATGGGCTGACCCAAATATTATGGTGAATGATTATTCAAGGATGAAGTACAGACTCTAGTCAAATAATTTACAACTTAAATCAATACAATCTCTCTGATTAGTAGTTTCTAAAAAAACCTATATGCTACATCATTCTTATTACATTCATCATTTGGCTCACTTTTGCTATATTTGTTCATATGGTACATTATCAAGCATCTGAAGCGTTTGCTCTGTTGTCATCTGAACTGCTCTGATTTCTTCTGCAACAAAGTGTAGCTTAGAAATCCTCTGCTGTGGATTTTTGTAAAGAATATTTTACAGGAAGCCACTTGTTACTAATGAGCCTAATTTTACTTGTACAACTCTTTTTATAACCTTTACTCTTAAAAAATAATTGGGAAAATTTACAACAGTAATTGAAGTGTTTATTAACTGATGGCCTACTTGCAACATTACACTGAACACCATTTTTCAGCTTTGTATAGGCCCTTTTTCAGCTTTGTATAGGAAAAAACCCAAACCTGCAAGCATGGAAGCCAGCATTTTTCACATCACATCTCTGAATTTTCTTTTTTATCGCAGGCTGTCTACTGTAGCACAGCAATGATTTCAACAGAAAATATACTAAAAGCCTGAAATCTAAATCTGATTTAAAGTCTAAATGATGTGTATTATCTGTTCCCAGCAAATCATGTATAGTTGAGAAACTAATGTTTTTCTAATTTTAAGCACCATCTAGTGAGTAAAACATTAGATCTGATCTTCCAAATTACATTTGAGAAAAATAAGATCGTGGCTTCACTGCATCCAACCTTGTGTTAGGTCTCTTCCTGAGATTTGTAATTTAGCTGTTTAGTCACTGCCTGCTCTCTTGCTAATGGACATTAAATACTCCTGCAAAGGTGCTGAAGGTTGGAGCTGCGTCTGGAGATAATTTGTCTGTTGACAAAGAGGGCACTGGCTGAGTAGGCTCCCTAGTTAAACAAAGCTAACTGCCTAAGAGTGGAGCAGGGAGAAACATCATTTCGATAATGATAATATTTCTTTGTCACTCCAGAGCAAGGAACTGGAAAAGATTTGGCTTTGTTTCAATTATAAGTGAAAGAAAAAAAAAAATCTCTGGGCAAATAAACGGTTTTATAAGGATCATGATTCTTACTATTTCTATTAGCTGCCTTGCCATGAAGACAAAGTAGGTCTGAGTGGGACTTGCACAGCAAATCTGCATACAATTATAAGACCTGCTTGTCTGGCACTAAATCAGTTCAGTTAAATCACCGCTGGCTCCTGTGGCAACACACTGTAATTAGCTGGCAACTGACCTGTATAAACTGCAGCCCATATGCAGAATTCATTTGGAGAATAAGCGATGCTCAACCAGTTTGGTTAATTCTGCATCGCTCTGGGCACAGGAACATTTAGCCTGAACCTCATTTGGCCTCTCTGAGCCTACAGAGATTGCTGGCTCTTCACATGTGCCAGCAAAACTGGTGCAAGACTGAGCAGTGTCTGGCCTAGCGTTGCTGAGGGAGAGGAAAAAGCACATTGCATTTGCCCAGGAGTGTATCACTTGATGGGAGGAGTGCGTTTGGTCTGCTGCTGGCAATACTCACCATTGCCCAAGCCACATCTCTGACTCCTTTCTGGGGCATCTGGATCTGGGAGAAGCAGATTTTAATTGTGTGTTCTCAGTCTCAGCTTATGGCTTGCCATCATACACAAAGCACTTTACCAGTGCTGGGGGCTGTTGGCCATGTCTCAATGACAGAAGACCAGTCCAGTTTCTGTGTGTCAAGTGGGTGTCATGTGCCAAAGGGTCTCTCCTGATGATGGGTCACCAGCTGCCTGCCCAGCCAGTAGCTCTCTCCTGGCCTGTGCTTCACTGAGGGTTGGGGCACTACAACTGTTGGGGGGGGCACACAGTGAGGAAGGCTGAGGACCTGATTTGGCCTGCAGAGACTTCTCTGCTGTTGTATTTTTGGATTTGCCCCACTCAGTATCTGTTCCTGGCATAACCTCCCAGCCTCCCACATCACACTGATTGTGGGAGCACAGGTGAGGGGCTGATGGAGGATAGGGACTGTCAGTGAAGAGGAGGTGGTGCCAGGATTTTCTTATGCCAGAACTGCTCCAGAAATGCTCCTCAAACTCAGTCCTACGCTGAAGGCACAGCCACCCCTGCTCCCCCGTGCTCAGTGCTTGGTCTCCTGATGAAAGTGTGATCTGTGCTGGTCTGCACTTTATGTTATTGAAATCTGGTACCTTATGGGCTTAAATGGGGAAAAACAGTATCTTTAAGGAGCAGGAACATTTAAGGTCTGGTCCCTCATCAACAGCACGCATGACTGCTGAGGAGTGACAGAGGTGACTTATCTCCAGTCTGTGCAAAACAGGAAAAGCATCAGACCAGAAACTTGGACTCGGTAGCACAGCTTTGCTAACAATATCTGAAATACTTCAGAGTTGTCCCAACACGGACACAGGCAAAGTCAGTGGAAAGGAGAACCAAGGCATCCCTTTGCTCCTTCATCTTCACTGCCCATACATGTCAATTCACTAGCAAAGGGGAAAATATTTTAGCAAGATTTATGGTCCATAATGTCATGTCAGAATGTGGGTTCAAGCAGGAAATCAATATTCAGAGCTATACAGCAATTAAGAATGGTGTTTTTGGAGTCCTTCCTCGCAAATATAACAGACTATGTGCAGGTACCGGTCTACTTATCAAGAGAGTTTAAGCCCACTGGAACAGTTGCTCAGCATGCATGATCCACATTAGGATCCAGTCAGCCCCTAAATACCCCTCGGTTACAGGGGTAAGACAGAATTTCATGACATCACATAAATAAATATAAATGAGTAGAGTAAAAAGGCTTTACCTTGGGCTTGAGCAAAAGGTAAAACATTTAGTCCTGCAGGATCCTCCTCTGCCCCCAAGTCTGGTGGCTCATTGTGCAGAAGTGGTCTGGCATTTAGCAACCCTGTTGAGGTTTGCAAGTCCTGAGTGTGTTTTCCTGACCTGGAAAGCAAGGTGTCAGGCGGAGATTCCTGAACATCTCCACCCGGACTTATGCAGAGAAAAATAAAAGCAAGCTTTAAGAGGTCAGAATGTGTAGCCTGCTTAGAGCTACTATTCCTGGTAGAAATGAGACCTTGAAGGGCCTAGGTGAAAATCAGGGATAATCTCTATATACGTGCTTCTAATTGGGACAAACTGAAAGTGAGAAAGCTGAGCAAGTCAGCTCCAGCCCATCCACGGGGGTTCTGGGTTTGTTCCCAGCTGGTAACAGAGAGCACAGTTATGCAAAGCCTCCCCTGTAAACAGATTTAGGTTTATTACGGCCAAACTGGGGGAATCTATTTCTGTCACTGCTTTGTGCGAATGTGTTACCCTTGTGATTTCCAGCCAGGTCACTCCAAGTCAGCTGCTTTGGCTGTGGCTGTCATTGGAAACGCCTCCGTCTGCCTGGTCCCTGGCCCCTTTGCTCGCCTTCCTGGGATCGCCTACTGGGCAAGGAGGGACAAGGGGATGTGCCTGTGGCTATTCTGGTAGCTCTGCGTTATGGCAGTGTCATGTGAAGCAAAGAGCCCAGAAATGCATGTCAAATCGAACCAGTGACTAATCACGGTATTTTGGTTATCTTTGTCCCTGCCGGGCAGAGATTTATAGGCTTAGAAAATCGTCACGTAGTAATCCTCGGACACTGATTTGATCGTCAGCGGACGCTTCCTAGGAGAGTGTGAAAAGAGGACAAAAAGGGGACTGCTGTTCTGGGGCAGTGAGGTCTAAACTCATCTGAGTTTGAAATTCAAACAAGAGAGGAGAAAAATCAGAGCTCCTGTCTCATCTGTGTCTGCTCAGAGTCATGTGCTGGCAGCCGGAGAGGATCTATTTGATCTGCCTGCGGAGCAAGAAGGGTCGAGGGGGACGGCTGAGGAGATACAAAGTGTCATTTGTTGGGATTGTCATCTAGCTCCCTCATCTGTCACCTGATGGCCATCCAAGCAAGTGCTCAGCACAACCATGGACCATTCATCCTTAGGCAAGCAGCGGAGGAGAGAAAAGTAAGCATCCTACAGCTGTTACAGCATTCAGCTGTTTGTTGTTTTTTTGGTTCTTTTTTTTTTTTTTTTTTTATTTGTGGTTGGTCTGTGCCATTCCAAAATACCTGTGGAATTNTGCATTGAATTCACTACAAATCTACTAACTGTCCCCTCATGCCAGGCAAGAGACTGATTTTTATTTTTTTGTCAGTTGGGCTTTTCTCTAACAGCTGGAGGTCTGCTGGGCATTCAAGCAATGACTGCTGAGTCAGGCAGCTGTTCCAATATCTAATTGCAGTTTAGCTTTAATAACTCAAGGGGAAAGAATTGCATCGCCTACCATGAGCTATTTCCTTTCCTACTGCAAAGCACACTGCACTGCTGTGCTCACCCAGTACCAGACCCTGAGATCAGAGGGCTTTCTGTGTGATATTTTGCTGAAAGTGAAAGAAAATGAGTTTCCTGCACACAAGTCCTTATTGGCATGCTCCAGTGACTATTTCCGAGCCCTGTTCAAAAGTTATACCCAAGAGTCTAAAGCCAGTGTGATTCATCTGCAAGTTGTCTCACCCACCGGCCTCCAGCATATCCTGGATTTCATTTATACTTCCTTGTTGCCTCTTTCCTTTGAAAGCCTGGAAGATACCTTGGAAGCTGCAAGTTACTTGCAAGTGACTGATGCTATTGGCTTGTGCAATCAATACTTAGTTAACAACCTTGCCTTGGAAAACTGCTGCTTCTCTGCCAACGTGGCCAGGAAGTTCTACCTGCCAGATGCCTTAGTAGCAACAGAAAAGTACATTGTCAATAATCTCTGGAAGCTGTTGGACTTGGATTTGGCAGGACTGCTTGAGCTGAACTTCAGGTCTTTGCTAGTAGTGGTTGAATCACCAGACCTCCCCATGGTGAAAGAAACCCACCTGTTGAATCTTGTGCTGCTGTGGCTGAAGCAGGACAAATCCAGATTGGCTTATGCTAGCAGCCTTTTAGAGCACATAAGATATGGCCTCATCCCGGTGGAAGAGCTGAGAAAAACCTACACGCAGTCAGAAGTGCCCCTCTCCGCAGGTATTAAGTGCTTGATCATTAAAGCAATAAATTACCACACATCTGTTTTCAAACAGCCTGTCCTGCAGGATAAGTCTACCACACTGAGGAACCAGAAAACTCGGATCATTCTGCTGGGTGGGGGGATGGCAAGTGAAGGATTCATCACTGATGTGGTGGCCTTTGATGTTTACAATCACAAATGGCGAGTTCTCACGCAGGTACAGGACAGGGTGCAAAACCACAGCGTGTGTGTGGTGGGGAACTTCCTTTATGTCTTGGGTGGGGAAATAGAAAGTGGTGCCCCCAGTGACCCTAAAACCGAAAAGACCTTATCGGTTACAAACAAAGTCCATCGCTATGATCCGAGATTTAACACATGGACTCAAATCATGGGCATGTTGGAAAAGAGATGCCAGTTTTCTTGTTGTGTCTTAGGCGAGGATGTCTTTGCCATCGGTGGCAGGGGTGAGGATGGGTCATTGCATTCATCTGTGGAAGTCTACAGCATCCGCAGGGACAGATGGACGAAGGCCAGGGAATTGCCATGCAAGATACATGGCCATGCCAGTGCCATTTGCAAGAATACTATATACATCTCGGGTGGCAAGTATACAGACCGAGACAGCACAAGCAAGGACCTATATTCTCTGAGCTCACTTGAAGGGCCGTGGATGAAACAAGCCCCCATGAGCATTGCTCGGTTTGGGCATCAGATGGCAACAATCAGAGAAGCCATATTCACGTTTTTAGGATTATATGAACCGTTCTCTGAAATAGAAAGATATGACCCTGGTCTAAACCAATGGACTCGGTTAAGACCACTGATCTATGATCGGTTTTGCTATGGCTTGGCAGTGGTAGAGGAAACAGCTCTTCTTATTGGGGGTAAGAAATGGCAAAACTCACGGGAGGTCCCCACACAAGACGTGGTTGGCTACGACATCGACAACGATGGCTGGGAAGAGATCTGCAAAGCCCCCTTGCCTTGGTGTGGGCTGCAGTGTGCGGTGCTGCAGCTCTCTGAACTGGCTGATGAGCAAGACAGTGAGAGCCAGCAGAAGAGGCCACCACATTGCTGAGCACACACAATGAGGAATAATCTTCTCAGGAGATGAGCCAGCATGGGGTGAAGGGAACAACAAAATTGCAATGGCACTGAATGTGATCGAGAAGAGGTTTTTGCTTCGATAAGCCATACACTTGCTGGAAACAGGCAGGAAAGTCTGGCTCCAGCATGGGAAAAGGTGATATGGGATTTATAGAGCTGGAAGTTGATCTCACTGAAGAAGGATATTGCACGTTTATAGGCGATGAGCAAGAATCGCAATCCTGGACTCTTGAAGAGTAATACCTAGATAGCAATTAATAGGTGTTGCAAGTCAGAATTTTCAAAGGTTAAAAAATATAATCTGTCATTTCTGTTTTCTTAATCAGAGGTAATTTTCCCAGCTGGTAAGTGCTATTGAATTTCTATGCTATGGCTAAGCAAAATAAAAGTGAGATGTATAAAGACTAGAAAATTGATGCCTGTGAGAACTAATAATAAGTACTGCCAAAGAAAAAGTATTATTTGATATGCCACACACTAGCAAGAATGTCTTAGCTAACCAGCATGAAATTACTGGACAGAAAGCACAGATTTTTTGATATGTAGACTTAGTTATGGCCATAAGTCAAAGGAGTGACTATTTCACAGAAGCCACTTCTCTCTGAGCAGCCTTTGTTGCAGCATGTCTTTTCAGATGCTTATTTTGTGTTATTTTAAAGAGGCACACTGCTAGTAAAGTACATTTCTTCTGTATGCAAACCTTGTGTTTAGATGGCCAGAGCTGAATGGGCATACTTATTATTAGGCTCTAAGAAACATGTTGCAACCAACGCCTTGATGCTTACCTTGGTAGCATACGCTGCTTTATCGTACGTGGCCATACTGGTATAATTGTTCATAGCTGTTGAACTAGTACGTGAGAGAATCCTGCGGTTAATAAAGGTTTACTTTCATCAAAGAGTACAAAGGGGAGGGAGGTAACTGAAAGTTTTCAGAAGTCTTTATTTGGAGTCTGCCTACAAATGAAACAGCAATAGTTTTATTTCTTTTTGGCCAAGTTGGCAGAGTTTGAAGGCACAGATTAAAGTATGCGGATCTGTGAAAAGCAGGCAAAATGGTCAGATGCCACAGAATCACTTTGGTATGGAGTAAATTGAATCTCATCACAAACGTTCATTTAAAAGCTAAATTTATTGTACTTCATTTTACAGTGTTCCCTTTCTAGGCTGAGAGTTAATACAATAAAAATATATATAGAAGAACATTTAATAGTCTTAAAAGAAGGCAGCACAATGGAGAGGACACATGTTCTTTGTCACTAGACTAGCTTAAAAAACTGTAATGTTTAATTTTCACCTTTAAAGCAATCAAGCTGACTTTACTAATGTAAAGTGCAGGCAGAATAGCTGTTGCATAGCAACAGATCTAAGTCTTCTGAACTGCCTTGGTTTTGACAAGGAATCAACTACACAATGTGCATATACATCCATCAGATATAAAGAGTTTCTTATATGAATATATTTACTTTTGGTCCAGTAAAACAATAGCAAGGGAATCTAAATGCTTGGAACAATAGCACAATCCATTTCAAGTCAAGCATTTTTTGAGAGAAATTTACAAAAACCTCACAAATTTAATATACAAGTCAGTACCCATGCAGTAGATAAATGTCCAGTTTATACAAACAATATTCTTCTAATGGTACAAATATTACACTGGATCCAGAATTCTATACAAACGTTAATACATGATTTGTCATCCATGTTGACTTGAATATAGGATTACTGAAAATGGGCTATGGAAAGGCCACTCTTCTGTACAATTGTGCAAAATCTGCAAAACATTTGCAATCCAAATGCAATAAAATAACAAGAAAGAAAGAGAAAGAGGGAGAGAAATAGCAAAAAAAAATAGAGAAAGAGAGAAAGGGGAGAGAGAAAAAGAGAAAAGGAGAGCAAGAAAGAGAAAGGAATAAAAGAAAGGAGGAGAGAGAAAATAAATCTATCCATTCTTCCTTTATCCCTTCATGGATATCACTGGCAGGAAATATCAGAGCTCATAAAGTTTAGAGTACATTCACTGAGCTGTACAGGCAATAGTCTAAAGTTGGTTAAGAGTACAACTCACTTTTTACTTTTTACTTTAAGAGTAAAAAGTAAAAAGGAGACTTTTCCTTTTCACATGAGCATTTTAAAATCATGTTGTCAGTCTTAACTTATGCAGCAAAATACTGAAAAGCAGCAGAAATACTTTGTTATGCTCTGATCGCTTTCTGAAAACAAGCCCCTAAAAAGTAAATACGTGATTTATGATTTCCCTCCCACTTTCCTATTCCAGGTATGTGCCTAACTCTAAGGAGTTTGTTATTTCTAAGTTAGTTATTTCTAAGTAAGTTATTTCTACTCATATTCACTGGGTTGTCTCCAGCACATCTCAAATGTCATGGAAGCTTAAAACATTTTAATTGGCTTGTGAACTCAGCAGAACCCAGAGGCATCCCTTTCCCTTCAAAAGCAAACCAGAGGCTTTTTCACTCCTCAGTTATTTTTCAGGTTCTGTGCTCAGCTCTGCTCCCATCACACATTTTCCCTGCATACAATACGGCCAAATTTCACGGCTCAGAAAACACATAGGAGAGTACTTGAAAAGTCTTATTCATTCCATTTCTATTGTCGCAATTATCAAAGCCTCTCAGATTCGGAGGATTTAGTTGGGAACCTTTTCCACTGCTGCTTTTCTGGGCAAGGGAAACATCGCTATCAAGAATGTTCAAAGTCTACATTTTCTCTTTTGCAAAATCTGCACATTATACTGATACCTTCAGTACAAAAGCAGCATAAATGACAGTACCATCACTTTTTTTTTTTAAAATCAAGTAAATGTGATTAAGAGACAAATAACACATAATTTGGTCTTAACTAGAACACAAACCAGCATCCTTTTGCACTGATGGCAAACCCTAGCAACAGGCTTTTAAAAAACACAAGGAAATAAGACCTAACCTTTTGATACTTAAATTCACATCAGTCATTTCTGTCTGCTGATTTTCACCCTTTTGTGTGGTTGACTGAAGTGAAACACAACCACCACATAACACTTTTTTCCCTGTTATTTAAGAAAACTCCTAGAGTTTCTCATTAAATATAAAAATTGTTTTTCTCCCACCACCAAAATAGTACCTGCACTCCAAAAAATGCAATGCAATACTGGAATTATATAATATAAAATATCATTGTAAAAGTGACCTTCTGTAACAAAACCTTTAGCTTGTGGAACTACCTGCATGAAGGTCACAGTCTTCCAAAAATGCTTTTAAATATGTTTCTTTAATAGGTAAAGATAATGTTTGTTATTTCACAGAAGGTAAACACAAGCAGAGCATTGGTAACATATAAAATATACAAATCTTCATTAAAGACATAGTATCGTTGACCATTGAAGGTTTACTTCACACAGCTGAGTAACATTAAAATATAATTTACTAGAGCTCCCACATATTGATATAAAAACTACTTTATACACTTAAGTAAAGGGCTGGAATGTAGCAAATGGACAAAAAGAGATATCTTTATACATGTGTTTCAATGTAAGAGTGAGTGTGCGCTAAGGAGGCTATCAGTGCATCAACCTCAGATGAGCCATTAACAGAGTCCCTCGGGGTGCTGCTTTGATATATGTCCATGAAGAGATCAAGGTATGTTTGTTTCCATTCTTGAAAGTCTCTAGATGTCAAGGCTGGATTATCCAGAACTTTATCTATAATGGCTACTTCTCCTTCCCTGGCCTGCGGGAGAAAAGGAACAAGAAAAGAGTCAATGTGAGGGATGTGTTACTGGCAAAATCAGTCATGTGGGTAGAAGGAGCGAACGGGGGGGCTCAAACTCTAGCCACGGAGCCCCTAGAAGCAGGGGGACTATTTGACTGCTACACAATCACTTGAGAGCAGAAGCCCTTCTTATAGGGTGTCACACATTACCCTGTGGGGTAAGGGCTTCCCTCCTTCGCCTTCTCCCGCACCCTCAGAAACAGTTTCTATTCCCCCTCCTCGCCCTTTGTTCAGCTCAAGAAAAAGCACGCCCTGCGCTATTTACTATTAGCTGTTTCCATTTCTCAAGATGGGTTTCACACGACAAAGTGCCATCTGTTTGCTCTTCTTGATCAGCGTAAGAAATGCTGCGTGGGTGCGTGGGATGCAGACAGATGGCCTCTCGCCCGCCAGCACAGCTAAGCCTTTTTTACCAGGCTTGTCATGGGGACATCTGCGTGCTGCATCGCAAAGGCTTGTGCAAGGACTCCCATGCTAATGATAACTCATCTCCATTAAATATCCAGTGTATATAATGGGCTGGCTGGCTGCAACCTCCTCCTACCACTGCAGCGACAAAGAGAAATCAGAAACAGGTAAAACTCTAGCGTAGCTACTCATACCTCCTAACCCACCATCAAGGCAGGTGGTGTGGTTATATCATAATCACTGCCCAATGAGTGGTTTATCCAGAGATGACAGGCAGCCAGTGCAGATCAGAGTAAGCCTCTGATAAACCCACAGCCACTTGCAATTGTTGCAAGTGGTGGACACTGGATGCAAGGGACATAAACCTTGGAGACACAGCTAACACGCAGTTTCCAGCTCAACTCCTCTGCAAAGGAATGGTATGGTCACCAGCAACCTTCCCTTTACCCATATCCTGCCAGACGGGTTTCACACTCCTCATTGCATACTCACATTTTCCATATCCATACTATGAGTGTGTTAAGCCTTTCTGGGGAGAAGGTTAAAAGAAATACGAAGCTGTGTCAGCCCATGTTGGTTGGAGAGAATCAGAAGATCAGGAGTGTCATCCATAGGTAGCAGGTTGAAAGGTGTTTTTTGTGCTTTGCAAACAGCAGTTAATTAACTGCTGTTAGTATGTTAGAATACTTACTTTCAGAAATGGAGGTGCAAGCCAAGAATGCCCAGTGGATATTAAACCATGGGAATTCTGATTACTCTATCTCTGCTTGAACTAATATAACCTGCTTATCACAGCTTGTGGCTGGTACTCACGCCTCTGCACTGCCAGCCAGGTAGCTCACACTCTCTGGCAGAATGGTTTTGTGTTGTATCACAGGAAAGAGAGGGGAGAGGTCTTTCACTAAGGACTTCGCTGATGGAACAGAAAGCTTATAGACAATAAGAGCTAGAAAAAAATTGGAGGGCTGTGTCAGGCTACTATTAATTTGCTGAGAACTCAAGGAGAGTTCAGAACATCAACTTAATCAGGCCAATGCAAGTGGCTGCATTCAGGAAGGAGAAATCAAAGGTATGGATAAAGGGCAAGAATAACTGATTAGGTAACAGCAGTAGCTCCTAGGAGATACGACTACCAGGACTACCAGTAGCATGGCAGAGGTGGAGCTCTGGGCTATAATGGAGCTAGAAACTTGTTATGAGTTACCATGATGTCATTGCAAAACGGGCACATGTCACTGTTCTCTACACACAAACCAGCAATTATCTGTCTTTGGTACTTGCTGTCATTGCATTTTCAATTGTTGGTGTCATGTACTTTAAGAATGATTTCTGCTACTTAAGGTCAGAACAAAATGGCAACAGGTTTAGATCTGCTGGGTCACGCGGATGTGCTGGTTTTGGAATTCCCTGGAGGAAAGCAATTCCATTTGTAAGAAGCCATTGGCATAATGTAGCTCAGGTATATATAAATGCTAACAAGAAAGACAATTAAGCACAGGAGCAAGCTACTGATACTGAGCCACAGTTCTGGTACGAGTGATCCCACAATGGTGCAAAAGCACAATGTGAACCTCCCACCACCCCAAAAAGTCTGCAAGTACTGATTTTGTTTCAGCTTCTCACACTTGTAGAACTCATGTGGAAAGTACATGTACCTTGACTTTTTCTGCCAGCCTCCAATCTGTAAAGACTCACACACTCATATAACACTACAAGTAGCAGTTGCCTTCAATGGGATGACACAGTACAGAAAGTTAAGCGTGCATAAGATTTTTTCAGGATGGGAGCCCCACAGCGTGAAAATAATATTGCTTAAACGCTTCTCTAGGTGATGGAAAACTAAATTAATTAATGTTGATAAAGCCCTCTTTGATGAAAGCTGTTACAAAATCCACTGTACAATTATCTAGTGACTTAAAATGTGGTAATTTAATATAGTTAACAGAGTCCCTGGGGAAATCCAGCATATTGTTTGCCAAAATCTCTATCAAGACAGAACTGAAACTGCTGTAACAAACAAAGAAGCTGACAGGGAGGCTAAATGAGCTGTGGTACATTTAGAACAAGCATAAAAATCTTAAAAATTGTCATTACTACTATCTATTTATTTAATCAATCTACTGATTAAATACAATGATACTATCAGTTTATGCAGAAAGCAAGCACATGGTTTCCTCCCAGACAATCTCACCAATCAGAAAATAATCAAGTGTTGCAAGAGGTACTGCTCCCTTCCGAAAGGCTGGCTTTGCTTAACTTTAGACTTTGGCAATTGCAGGGTGAATGTGTTTTGGTAAGTGAAAATGTTCAGGAACAAAAAAGGGATTAAGGTTTCCTCTGATAATTTGGTGTCTTGTTCTGTTAAACTAACTAGAGGAGGAGCAGCTGATTGAGATTTTATCTGGGCAGAAATAAAAACTGGTCCTCTTGCTTCGACTGATCTCCCAAGGCACATTTTTCTCTGCTTTGTGACTAGTGTTTCCTCGTCTCCCTTGTTCCACGCACTGGGTTCAGCCTGGACTCCAGCTGCACACACTTAATCTCCAATGCAAATACAGTCCGATCCAACCCTGGGGCAGGATTTTTCCTCCCTCTTTTATCTCACCTTTAAAGTGCTTTTCAAAATTCGCAGCTGGTGCAGTTTTTCATTGACTACTGGATCGCTACATCTCTTTATAAAAGATTTCTTATACTCCAGCTTAGTGGAAATCCGGTATTCTCCTAAAGGAGACAGGCTGGCCTGCTCCAAGGCTCTGTACAAATCTTGCAAGGAGTCTGCTGTTTTTTCCTCTACAGTTTCAACTGTAATGAGAAAAAGAAAAAAAAAAAAAAAAAGGAAAAAATAGAGAAAGGAACAATGTATCATTAATGTGATTATAGGAAGATCTATCAAAAACCTTGACAAAACATTTAACAGGTTTAACTAGACCATAAGGAGAATGTTCCACACCTGCTATGTTCCAGAAAATAAGTGCTGCGATTATAACCGCTCCTTTGCACTAACTATTGCCTTCAGGAGAAAGGGAGAAAAACTTTCAAGAATGTAGTCTTGACCCGCAAAGAAAGAAGAAAAAAAAAGAGAAATAGTGCAAATGTTAGTAATATTGCACTGATATACTGTCAGAAACCACATCTCTAGTATTGCAGTTAAATATACTGATGACTTTGTTACTAAAAGGAAAACTGGAAGCATCCTGCTGAGGAAGGTGATCAAGGATTGGATCTTGGCCCAAGAATCCTGACACAGCATTCAAGATTACATTTATGATGGTGGCCTTGGAATGACATGTCATGTTCTGCCCTAGGAAAGTCCATATCTTTTTGTCTCTTATTTCTGACACTCAAGAGTGTTGTTCAGTAGTCAGGAATGCTGTCACTTGTGGTAGTTTTTCACTCTACTATTACTTAAAGGTTCAGCAGCAGACTATGGGCTGGACGTAAGAGCACCTTCATGACAGCCTACCCAACAGTGCAGCAAACCAAACCAGAGCTGTCTGCATTCTAGGGTTATTAATTTATTTATTATAGGTTCTAACTAGTCCTGGGACCAGTTTAAAGGAAAAAGATAAAAAAGAAATATTTTGCTTCTCTAAAAACAAAATCAAACAAAGGCTGGGGATGGTAATCTCACATGAGCATTTGAAATGTTTTATTTAGAAAGTGTCAAAACATTTCAACTTCTCACACAGTGTCTCCCCCAAAAGAAACTCCTTGATGACTCCATACAAACTTTGGAAGTGCCAGAGAAATGCCAGGATTAGCTGAGCAGTGACCAGGAGAAGTCTCAGGGGAGTAGCCAGCCAGTGGGGTGGGCAGCTCTGCCCCTGCTGTCCCTCACACACCAAGACACTGGTTAACACAATGGCCAGTCGCTGTCTGCACACAGCCTCCCTGTTGTCTTCAGAGCCCACAGAACCCTCCTACCCAGTCCTGGCTTTTATAGTGGCGCATGTTTTCCTGACCCAAGCTGCCCATGTCCTCAGGATATTTTCATGAAAGCTCTTATAGGAAGGCTACAGCTGTTTGGTTTCAAGTACTACTTTTATCTTGTGTCACTAACCCTGTACCAAGACACAAGTCATCTCCGCCAGCTGAAAGTTCAGCACATGCTGAAATACACCTAAGTAGTGAACCCTGGACTCCTTAGGTATTTAAAAGGTTGGGGTTTTTTATTTTTTTTATTTTTTTTATTTTTTTTTATTGAGCACCTTCAGGGAGGATAGCTTGTGTTTAGAAGTGACAGTTCTAGCCCAGTGGAAGCTACCCGAGGCAACCTCCCACTCAAGCCCATATCATGCAGTACAGCAACTACTCACCTCAAACTCAAGCAAGAACTGTGGAGACCCAAGTCTACACACCCATCACAAAGAAATGCTTTTATTTGTACAGATCTTTACACAATCAAATAATTTTGCAATCAGCAGCTAATCTATCTATTTTCTCTCATCAGTTTACTCCTTTGCCCTTTTCAGGGGGTTATTGTTTTTAAAGCACTTTTATATTTTTTTTTCTTTTATGAGATATGGAAGTGAGGGATTAGAGGCTTTTATTGAAGGAGGTGTTGTGGGTTTTACAGAGCTCCCTAAGTCCTCCTATTGTGTGCTACCCTGCTTGGAGAGCTGGGTTCATGACTGTAAGAGGCAACCAGGACGTAAAGAAAAATAGAAATGAAATGCATTGCTCTTTCTTGTTGATTTCTTTCATGTTAAAACCAGTATATTAAAGGATAAAACATTCAGTTGCTGAATACTTAAAGACTGGTTAACACCCTGCCCCCTTCTTGATTTTTATGCTTTCGTAAAAAGTTCATGCAGCAACGAGATCTGATGCTTGGGATCTCTTCATCAGTTCCTGTTGCTGAACAGTGAAGTTCACCGGTCTGACAGCTGGGGAATGGGAGTGATTTCCTAAAGGGCAATGGGAAAAAACCCACCTTGATCTGCCAGGGGAGTATTTTACATCTGTTTCTCTCTTTCTCTTATCCCTTGTTATGCAACGCAAAAAAGATCTTTCCTCAGGTCTCTTTTGCCCAGCAGCATTGCCATGTTGTACCCTCAGGGGATTAGTGGAGAGAAAGTCTGCTGAAGAAGAGAATCTGTGCTTTGACTCCATATCACCTGAATTTACTTTGCTAGGGTGATGTAGCACCTGGATCAGCAACCAGCCACCGTGTCCAGGCTTGCCATCAAAAACCCATGGCTTCCTGAAACACTAAAGATCCCCACCATGGCAAAGGACAATGTTTGGGTTCAACCCCGAGGTTCAATCCTGAATGACAAGTGCCTTTAATGAACCTGGAAGGCATGTCTGTGTGTGTTCAAATACCAGGCAGGAGAGCTTGTGCTACCTTCCCTCCCCGTGCCACTGACCTGGTGGTCTGCATGGCTGATGCTCCTCATCAGCCTCCTTTGGCAGCCAGCCACTGCTCAGCATGGGCCTCAGAGTGATTGCTGACAAGGGATTCTTGCCCTCATCCCAAATAGCAACAGGTGTGAGGTTGCACGGGAAGAGGCGTAGGACCACAGGGGCATGATGCAGGCACGATTAGGCAGCAGAGCACTGATGGTATTGTTATATCACCTCCACCTGGCTGGGTCTGCCTCCCCTGGGCTCTGTCACCACCTTGGTGCTGTAGATATGAGAGGCGTATAGAAAAGGGGTTGGGATTTGCTACAAAGGAAAGGGCAGGGAAGAAAAGCAGCAGATCCCTTCCTTTAAATGCCTTGCTGATGCGGAAACTCAAACAGGGCAAGATGCCACCTTGTTCCACCCACAGTGGGGGAGAGGGCAGCAGGCATCATGTTAACAGATCCCAAGCTCTTAATATTTTCCTAAGAAACACTGAAGGTGGTGGCAGCACTGCTCTCAATGGCTCTCAGTAGGCGGGAATGAGACTATATACGAATCTCCTCTCCCTTCTGCTAAAGGCTTTGATTGACTTCCTGTAGGTGCTGGTGAAACCCTTAGTACCATAAAGCATCTGAGGTACTTGACTAGATATACAGCTGAGCTTAAAACATATTTTCTTTTTTAAAATTGGTGGATTTGTATGCAAGTCATGCTACTACAGCAGGACTGTCTTCTTAGGGAAGAATAAGGCCTCAGGTAATGCCTTGTTTAAGTAGAAAATGTGGCCTAATGGGATTTGCAGATGACCTCAGAACAGCAGGCAATGCAGCAGGTTGTTTTTCCCCCTCACTTGGCTGCTGACCCAGGGGTTGCATCTCCATTCGTGCTATGAGCACACTGTCAGGTAGCTGTTTCCACCTCCTGCTAAAAAGGAGGGTCTCTTTGAACCGGTTGATTTTGGCCCCTGCCCTACTCATGCCCAAACAACTCTGGAACAGAAATAAAGCTGCATAAACTCTGCAGGGCACAGGATCTAAATTCAGAACCATATCTTCCAAATATAGGAATATATAGGTACTAAATGTTTTAACAATGAAGCTTCTGCTGTGTCTTCAAGTGAATGCAAAGCCATCTGCATTAAATTCAGTACGTAAAGAATACATCAGTCTAGTAAATGGTGTGTTATTATTTTTCATTATTCTGCTTTCTACATGACAGAGTTTCTGAACTTTTTGTACTTTGCTCTCTCTTCTTAAAATACCATAAATAGTTGCATCTACATATTTTCTCAGGAGAGGGAGCTGGAGAATGTGGCTGGGTGTGGGAAGCACTAAGAGGTTGGGAATGGTTTGGGTTGTTGTCATTCAGGACAAGATGGTGGGATTTGTACATTGTGCTGTCATTTGTTGTTCAAAAGAGCATGCCCTAAGCTTCATGATGTATGAAGTGTAACCACCTCCTGCCTCCATTGGGCTATTAATTTTTCCATTCTTTCCCTTTTACAAACCAAGATCCTGAGAGCTATAAATAAAAACATCAGCCACTTGAATGAAAAGCAACCAGACGGAGTTAACATTGGTCTTTACATGGATCAAGTGATAGACAATCGGTCCATGTAAAGTAATGATTCAGAATGATGGTACTGAATTAGGGCCACGAAGGCCACCATTGCAACCCAGTTGGTTAAAACATCACACCCTGGACACAGAGAATCTCTAGGCACACATTTCTCATAAATCTGCTCTAAATACATGGAATAACCTCTAGTAATTTTCAGTGGAGGTTCCTGCGCTTCTGTGACTCGCCTTCACTGTAAAAGCTGAAGCCACTGGAAGCTTACATGAGTTCCCCTTGCATGGGAAAATCCTTTCAGTGTAGTACCAGAGAAATCAGTGGTTGCACCAGGGACTACAAGTGCACCTAACTGGCCCTGCAAGAATAGTACAACACAATCCTGAATTTTGTTATCTACTGTGCTGAGAAGGTCAGATTTTTTTTAATGATTAATGCTCTACTTTGAGGCCCCTTTGTATTTTGCCTCTTAGCTCCCCATCATCTTTAGCCTCCTTGTCCTGACTGACAGACATTGCTGCTGCCCTGACGGCATTCTCCGTTTTTCTGCTATCCTCTTTGCTGTTTGCTACCTTTACAGCTTAGTGACGCACTTTCCTTCATCATGCAACTGCTCTCATGCCCGCCCACTCCCCTATTTGCAATTAGCCCTCCATTTGAACAAAATTACCATCCTCTGCAAATCCTGAGAAAGCTGCTGCAAACTCTGTGACAGACTGTTAACAAGGCACAAACAGTCAGACTGAAATCCCTCAGCTCCACTGAAATTGAAACTCCCATTTTCATTCCATTTGGTGAGCTCACCTCCTCTGGCAGAGGAACCAGCTCAGATTTCCCAGGACCTTAAGGAAGCAATTTTGTTAGGATACATCACTAATTACGTTACTAAGCAGCTCCCATTTGTTATTTCTCGCCTACAAATCCCAAAGATTTTCTTCCAATTTGAGAGTTACACCATTTTGTTTCACTTTTTGCACAGGGGAGGCACCTACCTGAAGCCTCCCAGAGACTTTCTGTGAGTGTCAGTAAATGCTCCACCAAAACGAAGAGCATCCCTGGCTTATGCAAAGCGGTCTCAAGATAGATAAAACAGGCCCTGGTGCACAAATCTCTGTGGGGTAGGTTTTTTCCCTGCTTTGACTTCTTGACCCTGTTGCATCTATGTTGGGAATAGAGAAGCTTGTCTAGTTAGCCACAGCTAATAGTAAGTGATAATTCCAGGACCAACAAAATGTTCTGTAATCTTCCAGTACCACAGTGTGTTGGCTGTGCCATGTCAAACAGGTGTACCAAAACCTGCCTGGTCCTCCAGTGGTTTCACCAGCAGGCAGTGCAGCAGACAGATGTCTGCAGATCCCTCGGGAAGGAGAGGTCTTCCACAGCAGGGTCTCGAGCCCCAGCTCAGGCTATCTGCTGGCCCAAGTGTGCTAATGAGCAGGCAGCGGCAGGGGATGTAATGTGGTGACAGGGACCAACAGCCTAGCTGGGCTTGTAAACCCTGGGGAACGGTCAGAAGAAAGACAGAAGGGATCTCCCCATATTTAAGGTGAGAAAAGGAAAGAGTAGAAAGAGAGAGGATATAGTTTTCAGCTGTGTTGGAGGGGAGGAGAGAGAAGAAATCCTCCAAAGAAGCAGTTGTTAGCTTCTCAGTGCAAGGCTTAAATCCATCTTTGCTGCTGTTCAGCAAAGTCTAAACTGCTCAAGAGGGAGACATATCCAAATGCTTATGATGCAAAGAAACAGGACTTACAGTCATTTTTTACGCTATTTGAACGGATGGCAGGCAGAGTAAACTAGATATTTCCTTTGCTCTCAGACCACAAGTTAAAAGGAATGAAATGGTGAAATTAATGAAAGATTTACAAGGAGATAGTACTGTCTACACAGCTGTGTGCATTGCTTGAGGTGACCCCTCTGCACAGGTATGGGGGAGCCACGGTGACATGGAAAAATGCGTCCTGGTAGAAAAATGCTACAAGTCACATCCTGGATTACTGAGAAAAGAAAGAAGCAACACAGTGTTTAAGCCTGGCATGGCACAGCAGGTAGAAGGTGCAACAAGATGTAGCTCAGGTCTACATGGTAGCCTGCTGCTCATTATCTGCTCTGGTTAATACAGAGCAGATTTCCCTGTTAAAGCACAAATAGAAACTTGTGTCATCTCCTATGCCGTGTTATGGCAAAACCAAGGCTTGAATGGGCCTATGCATACATACATGAGTTTAGGCATGCTGAAGAAAAGCTGGGGGCTTCTTGTGCAGCACCTGGCTTTTTCAACCCTTCTCTGTTATTCCTTCTCTTTGCTTGGGCTTTTCTGATTTGTGTAATCATCCAACCTTTCTGGCCCTGTGTATACCTGAAAGTGCAGGATTTCCCCCAAAGTCTTGAGTCAAGGAAGGGAGGAGCTTGTTTAAAACCAAGCTCTGATACATGTGTTTAGCGAAACGTTAGTGTCCGGAGGAACAGAGAATGAGTATTAAATTTGCACTTTGTAGCATTCTTTCCTCTAAATAGGAAATATTTTTTGGTTACTGGAATAACTGTACACAGTTTCTATTCTCTCCCATTGTGTAAACCTGCAGGCAAAACAGATATTCCCTTGAGAAGGTGTTCACTGAAAGTACCAACACAAAAGAGCTCTGCAATACATGAGTTTTCCACCTGATAGTAGGAGACTGCCTCTCCTCTCACATGCATGAGCATAAATTGATTTCTTGAAATGAACTCTGCAGGCAGGTGGAAAACTAGTCTCCCATAGGACAGATTTCTGAAGGTATTTCAGGCATTTTTCACTACAACCAAGTTCGACCAGTAGCAGTTACCATAACTGCTTTTAAAAGACACGACCCTAGCCATTGTAAGACCTGAGAGATACTAAACCTTTGCTGTGGCACAGAATGTCTAATTCTTTATGAACTATTCATGGCACTAGTGGTTTCCTTTTTGGATCAGTAGATCCCTGTGAATCTCTTCTCAGCTCACCCATCTGGTGGTATTTGAATGACAACAGCCTTGTGAGCGACCACTGTCCTGCAGACTGCAGTTTTGTGAGCCAGCAGGCTGAAGCACGTTCAACCTCCAGGCTTCATGGGACACTTGAGCTGGTCCTACTAGAAGTCTCATGCCCATGTCAGTCACCTCCACACAACTAGAATTGCTTATTAAAAATGGCTGACACTAAACTCAGCATTAAAAGTAAACTTCGATCCTCAAGGTTTCTCCCTGCAGACCTGCATTGTGCTGGCAGCAGCATTTAGGCATTTTCAGTATCCACTCATCAATGAAGTACAGGTGCCAGCGAATGGGTTAATATGTTAGTGAGAAGGGAAAACACAGACTGAGGGAGTAATTAGCTTGCTCTGTTTGTGCTGCCTCTTGACAGCTCTTAT
Organism: Pedionomus torquatus; assembly: GCA_013398155.1. Taxonomy (NCBI): domain Eukaryota; kingdom Metazoa; phylum Chordata; class Aves; order Charadriiformes; family Pedionomidae; genus Pedionomus; species Pedionomus torquatus. The sequence continues at coordinate 412,890 of VZRU01008621.1, forward strand.
ACACCCCAAATGAGCACTAGGAGAAGCTCCTCATTTGCTCCCAGCCCTGCTATTTCATGAGGTTATATTGGTGGGATGTGATTTCAGAGAGGACCTAAGGAAGAGGATAACTCCAAAGCTTCCCAAAGTAACGGGGAACTCTGATCAGTGGCAGAACTTTTTGGCAGCAGTGTTATAATTGCATCCTTTGGTATTTGGACACGGTACTCTACTCATTAGGTTGCCTTCGAAGAGATCAGTTTAGCCTTCATCTGCTGAACTCTGGGAGATTTTTAACACCATGAAATAGGATATCCCAACATTTTTCTGTGCCGCACATTGATATAAGTGCTGTTTAATTTTACCACAAGCTACCAATGTTGAAGTGAAATAAACAGAGCAATTACATTTTGATGGTACACTTCCCCTCAGTCCCCGCAGTTCAGAAACAATGAAAATCTTCTTGTTTTTATGAGGTAAGCCTGGAGCTGAAGCAAACTGGGTAAACTGCTGCACATATGGGGATGCTGTGACTTTTAAATAGGACAAGGATGTCCTTACGGATAAACCTCACAAGCAATATAGGGAAGCAATTACCCCTTCAGGAAAATATTTGTTCACAAACCTAAGCTGTTGCAGCATATGAAGTTATGAAAGGTTAAGTGACAAATGATACGGACCCAGCAACATTACTCACCAGTCAGAATCAAGCCACAGTCACGCTTGTACAACAGCAATGCCTGTCAAGGTTTAAGGGCTTGGTACCTGAAAGCAAGGCTGAACAGAAGGGGTATGTACTCCTGGTGAGCAGCACCCACCAAGAAAATGAACTCTACTTCAGGCTACACCCCAAGTTTGCTTATTTATATGAAAATGTAACACCGAAAGTAGAATTTTTGAAAGCGCGTGCATCACCTAGGAATTGCAATCCTCCTTTTAACATGAAAGAAACATCGTAAATTAGCGTGGGCAGGGGCCAGATTAATTTAATAGCCAGCTCGGTTACCTCTGTAATGCACTGCAGTCTGCTGGGGAAGAACCTCCCAAGGCACTTTTAAAAGGGACCTGAAATACTTCTGAAAACATTATCCCAAAAGATGTCATATTTATTCAGATATTCAGATTTATTATTGGATTTATAATTGCACATGATACGATAGCTGCACTGATTAGATTCTAGACTAACTAATCTGCACCCTGATTTACATGTTACTTCTGTAGGGCACAAAACTGCCAAATATTAAGCACCCTCTGTCAGCTGCTGAATGCCCATCACACTGCCACAGTCTGTAAGCACTGCACAGTTTGAAGTACCTTTGAGAACAAAAGCTATTACTGTGATGAGAGAAATGCAATACCATGCAGCTTTTACAGATATTATTCATGTCATTGGATGTCAGGATTAACTTGTGAACATGTATGCACCTTAACATAAAGCTCTCTCTCAAAACTGGCACGAGAGTCACAGAAGAAAGGTCTGTCCCCCATCCATTGGGCAGAATGTGTTTGCACCCAAAAGAAACAAGAGAAAGGGAATGAACATTAGCCCTGACAGACAATGGTTATGCAAAGGCAAAACTGAAAATTTGCTGGCTTGTTTCCTTTATTAAGCCCAAAATAACACCTTCAAAAATCCTGACTTCATGAATAAATCAAATGCCTTCATTAAAGAAACATTTACTGCCATTTTCTATACTTTATTTTAAGGCATACAGAAAAATATTTAACAAATGTGTATGCAATTAAATGCCGGGGACTGCTAATTACAGCCCTTCTGAATGCCTCTGCAAAACAAAGATACTCAATACAATATGTTAGAAAGGGTGGGGAAAAGAAAGAGAGGAAGCTGAAGACGATCTAATTCATACTAGCACATATATATGCTGGCCTTTGGCTACGAGCAGCAAAGAAGCCATCAGTGTAACCCCAAATGGCAGCCAAAGGACATTTTAGAGTCACATCTTTGCTTCTGCTTCTCTAATTCATTTCCAAAACATTTCACCTCTAACTAATTATGGAATTTAATGACAGAATGTAAAGGACTGTCTGGGGTTGCAGGCCATTCCAACAAGGCTTTAATGACATGTCCTTCAGGTTGCAGAATCTTTATGTACTTAGCAGTGATTTATCAGCCCTGGCAGAGGCAGATACTTCAAAGGCAACCTTATATAAAAAATAAATTCTGCCTTTGCCAAGTGTTGGAAAGAGCACTAAATTAAATTTAAAAATCAATTCCTACAGACAAGAGAGTCATAAAAACTCAGTGGCTTTGTCTATTTGGCCAACAGGCAAAAATTTATGACAGTACAGTTTTGTAATCAATAATAGCAATACAGTGTATGTTTTTGATCGGAAAAAATTAAAGATGCCAAAACAACATTACTAAATATTTAGGCTGATTTGTGACAGTCCCATTGAGCAGAAACACAAAACATGCATTTTGATGAATTTCCAACTAGTTTAAGTCATACTATACTTTTTATTTTTCAAAAAAAGAATATTAAAACTATTATAAGCTTTGTCACCTGCTGTAAGGCAGAATGATGTAGTTTTATTCACTGCACATTTCCTGTTTGTGAGGCAAAAAAGCATAATTTACTTCTTTATAAAAGGGAAATATATATAACTATATATATATAATTTTATTGGTATTAACATAATGCAATACCATACATTGAGCAAACAGAAAGAAAACATTTCAAAATACATTTTTTAAAAGTATCTCCCCATAAGATAGTATGAAATATCAAGTAATTAGCATGAACATTATTACAATACACCCTTAGCCAAATATATTAAGGAAAATCCACATTCTAACCACAGAGATAGAGGCAAACATCAACCCATAGGGGACCCAGAACATAACGATAAATACAATATCTGAATCTACTTTGAGTGACATCCAGACAAATACTGGCCCCAAAACAGCCCTCTGGAGTCTGGGTGTTATACAGAGAACACTTTGTGCCTGCTTGGCCAGGCAGCATCACTCACATGTTTAAGTCCTAGAAGATAAAGAGGAACTGAAGAGTTTATCTGCAGAGTCTAATATATCTCAGCGTGAGGTATCTTCTCCGTCATCATCCAAACCAGTGTCAGTGTACCCTCTGGTAATTCATTAGGAATCATTAGATAAATGGAAGTCTCCGAAAGGTCTGTACGTACCTCCACTTGACAGAATACACTTATTTTAGCATGACACAGTAAGGTGACTTTCCTTCACTAACGTGAAGTACGCTTAAATGACATGACTTTGTCTGGTTGGCCTGAATGGGTTCACTGGAGTTCAGTACAAGCAACATGATTTTACAGTTACCATGGCTGAATCCCTCTTTAATTCCTCGAGGTCTGCAGAACAAAACTGAGTGACATCAAAGCCCTTCCCCTGCCAAGACCCTCTTCCCCTTCCGTTCTCCCGTGCGGGGGGGCAGTATTTTCTGCAACTGTGCTCCGTGTAGACTGGATCTGACTTTGTGCCTAGTCCCATTGTGGAAAGGGTGCATTCTTCAAAAGACTGGCCATGCCCTTTGACACCTTCCTGGAGGCCTCATATCCAGGCATGTGGTTGTCTATGCTTTAACAGGTCTGTTCTCTGTTATAAACATCAAAGTTATTCAAGAAGAACTGACTTTCTGAACGGAGGCCATTAGGTTGCTTGCAAGAGGCTGAAGTTGAGTCTCCGTCGTGCCAATTCGCTAATGATAAGTTTATCAACCTTTGAGTCCAATCGGTTCAGTGCCAAGAGAAGTGGATCCCATTTGACATGGAGAGGTGCTATCAACTCTCGCAGTGTATTAGCCTAATATGATAAAGCAGTGATACAATACGTTGAAAGAACTGTGAGGTGCCATTATTTCCATATCATATTAGTATATTAGAAATACTGTCATGCAAACACGAGCAAATAGCAAATCTGGCATACAGTAGCAGCACTACAGAGCTTTTTGAATCTGCATGCAGCTATGCTCATGAGGACAGAGACATGGCACTGTTCTGCTATTACACTTTGCTCCATCAAATTATCCATCCCTGATGCAAAAGAGGTATTTAGGGCAGAAAGTTATATATTCTCTCTTTGTGGATGTGCTTAAAAAAAGAAAAAAAAAGAAAAGAACAGAACAAAGACCAATTAAAAACCCCACAATAAAACAAGAGAACAGTACACATCCTAACTAACTTGGGTTGGTCTGTTTTATGTTTAAAAGACATTAGCTCATTTGGAAGCACTGGAAAAGGGGCACATGAACGAGGAGAAAGGAAGCAAGGAATGTGTCCCAAATTCACCAAACGTGCTACAAACACAGAGAAATATCCGATTGGCAACTTATGCATGAACTAGAAAAAGAGGTGGCACAACACAGTCTGGCTCCTCTCATTATCCTAGCTAACAATCCAATGTTGTGCAACATTGACTGAAGGGCAAGATAAGGAGCTAGGAAATCACATGTTTTTGAAACCACACTGACATTACATACATCCAAAAGCTAGGGCTTGAGAACTTGAGAGTCTTTGTGGACCTCTGTTAGCAAAGAAAAGAGAAAGAGAGAGGTGGAAATAAATAGCATATAGCTGAGCTGTTCACTTAGACATTCTGTGTGGATACGCAGTCTCTGTACACAGGGTAGTCTCAAAAGCCCAGCGGATGTCAGTGCATACCCTATTCTATTGTCTACTACACTTATTTGTAATAAAATACGAATCTTAAAATCTATTGTGATTTTACATCCCAGATATGAAAAGCTGAGGGATGTTTTGTTAAAAAAAAAACACTTTGGGAAGGAGTTCAACTATGCAAACTATAAAGATGTACAAATTCAATCCAATTTAACTGGTGAAAGTTGTTTATCCCTTGTTAAATAGACTGTTTTGATTGTTGTTTTTAAAAGACTGGATGAAAAAGGAAGGAAAATATCAAGCATTGCCATTTTTACTCTTGAGCATATTAGAAAAGGTCTGGGAAAGCAGAAAAGTTGTCTCAGTGACAGAAGGCACAAGGTGGAAAGAATCCCAGATGGAAACATCGGTGCCATTTTCTCCACCCACGGCAGCAATTGGAAAATGAATTTCCAGAGAGGCAGAGGGTGAGCATTGCTATATGGAACTCAAAAGCAAACTCAAAGTTCAGCCTCTCCTCCACTGCTGAGATTTCCTGGGGACTCTATGCATCAACAGGGAGAGGAGGAAGAAGGAGGGAGAGGAAAACAGTTTATATAACTAAATCCTAAGTACAGAAGTCAAGAGAAACTTTTACATGACTTATTGTTTAAAATAAGGGACATTTGATTCTACAAGCAAAATGAAAACAAAACAAAACAGAACAAAAAACGATCCAACCCCCAAACCAAACTCTTGACATACAAAAGGCCAAACCAGCACAATTGACTCATGGAGTTGAGGGAAGGAAGACTTCAGTAGACTGCAAAAGGAAATGTTTTTCACATTTCACCCTCTTTTACACTACAAACAGGCACAGCATTTAAAATAAGAGCTTTGGCTTTGTTTAGAAAACGGCACTAAGTGAAAGAGGATATTGCAGCCTCAGATGTATTGCTTTTGCAGCTTCAGGAGATCCTGTTGTCTCATGGATATTGTTCTTATAACTTTATCTCAAAAATTCAGGAAGTTTAGTTTCAAAGGTCAGGCTTTGGTGAAAGAAACTTGGCTTTTTATGAAGCAAGGTGGATATGAAATAAAGGAGGGTTACTGAAGTTTGGGAAAGGGTGTTACCTAGAAGATGTCTTTACCCAGCTCTTCCACACACCCTGCTGAGGCTAGTTGGGATATGTCCTCTGTGTCTATGGAAGATCTGTGCTGCCTTCAACAGATGGTGGAACAGGACTTTTTTATGTACCTAAAATTCAACTAAATCTTGTCTTAGAAGATGACTATTTCTGAAGAAAACCACCTAGTAATAAGACACACTTTTGAAAAGGCTATTCAGTAATTTTGTTAAGCCCATTATAGGCCTTATCATCAAACACTGGTAATTCCTGGGTGTCCCAGTTTGGATTAGTCTCAACGTGTATGAACAGCCTTTCATTAGGACCTCTTAAAATATGCGGTAGCATACACTATCCTATCTATCTGAAGGCGAATATAATTAACAGGAACACTTGGGGGGCTTTTCTAAATAGATTTTCTTATTTGCTATATCACTCTTCACTGATCGTAACCAACTGTACAGTATTTCCTATTAGTGTATATGCACCTTAAGAGTTTAGAAATCCAGCTTTTTGGTAGTAAATTTTTTTTTTCTTATCATTATAAAGTCAACATTTTTCTTTCTGTATCACTAGCATTAGCAAAACGATCTATGTAAAAATCTCCAGCATATGGTTCCCTTTTTAGTTAAGGCTTTTAAAATTTGTTTTAAAGGAGAACAAATACAAATAACAAAGAACAAGTAATGTGCTTTTGGATGGATACTTATAGACACTACAGTTTACAAAACTCATGAGACTTGCAAACATTTTGAAAAATAAACCAACTGCCATTCACATACAAAAATGAATGCAACCCTATGAAAATAATGAAGTGAACTTTCTGCATTTATCAACTAAATTACGTTTGCATTATGAGAAGAGCTTTACAGCAAATGACTTCCCCAGAGAGGTTATAGAAACAAAACTGCCTGCTATAAATCTCTATTTATTTCTTCACCTAATGCAGTCATGTAACATGTGAAGAATCTTACGTTTGAGCAAACCTGTAGCAGTTACCCGTTGAAAGTGGTGGTGACAAAATGCTTCAGGGCTGGGACCAACCCTCCCAAACATGAGCAAAGGGATGCTCTGCAGACCTTTCTGGGCATTCCAACGTGTCTCAAAAACAGTAAAAATGTAAGCAAAGGGAGATGAAAGCTCTCATTGGAGAGAAATGCTTGAGAGTCACAATCAATAAAGGCTCAAAATGACTCTCACGCAAGATGTCCTGTGTAAAGAAAGGGGCATGGAAGGTGAATCAGCTATTTCTTTTTCTCTTTGAGACCTATTTATAAATAATGAAGGCACATCAGCAGTCACTAATGAGAGATAATTTAAGTTAGGGCTTTCACTTTGATGTGTTTTTTTAATAAAATGCATAACATTTTTCACTGCCACTTGAGAGTATACTTTCTTATGAATGTTCACATTATATATTTTGCCTAAATAGACTACAAGATATCTGAGTACTAGATGGTGTGTTATGGTAAATTTGCTTTTCAGAGAAGGGTAGGTAGAACAATAGCAGGTTATGAACTTACTTTTGAAATGAGTACAGAAGTTTTAGAAGAGGAAGTTTCAGATTTCCTACCCATAGTGACAATCAGTAAAATTGTAACTGCCTTTCGAATCTCTACCTTTTCCTTCATTTGTATCCTATTTTGTGTATGTATTTCTACATTTATCTATATATTCAAGACAGACACAGAATAATTTTGACTAGAAGCTCTTACCTATTATCTAGTCCAATAATGGAGCATGTCTAGTTATGTATATTCCTCTGAAGGTAAATAAGTTACACACGAGTAATCCAGCTCTGAACAAGAATGAATGCCAACATGGGACAAAAGAAATCCCTCACTGTGTACCACAAACTGCTACCTGGCTCTTTCTGTTATAACTCCAATGGCAGATATAACTCCCTCCTTAGTAGGAAAATGTCTCATAGTGAAATGCCTCAATGCTATTTGACACAGAGTCCTTGGGAGGAACACTGGCAGATCTACAAACTGTGTATTGCTCAATGGTGGGAAGCTCCTATCATCTTCAGAACTGCTTAGGTCTCAGACAGATACCACACAGAGATGAAAAGGCGCTTGCAATGAGACTGCTGGAAGAAAGAGGGCTTCAATGACATATTGCAGCCCCCTGACACTATACTCCAAAGCACCATCTCTGCAAGCTATCCTGCAAGAAGCCAGTTAGATGTGGAAGCAGTAGTAGGAGTCACTCAATTCTCCTCTGGAGTCTGAGCTACTGCAGTAAAGGAGACTGCATCAAACAATACTAACACAAGAATATGCTACCTACAAATAGCAAGTGCCAGTTTTGCCAACACTACGGTATGTACTTTAGCATCCCGCATGTCCTTACAGAGCTAAAAGTGACAACAAAGGAACACCAAGAGCACAACTGTGATATGAAAAAGCACCACAATGAGGAAGCGGGACAGGGAGGACAGGTGGTTGTGTCAGACCACATATAACGTCCAGTGTCTGCTCCTGCAGAAGTGCTGCACTTAGCCCGGTGAGAAGAAAGAGGTGGGGAAATTATGGGGCACTGTCTGCAGAGCTTCCTCCCACTTACCTCCACGTATTTCTAAATGTGCAAATGTATCCCAGATCTCCCAATATGCATTTCACATACTACAGTCATTGCTAAATTTACTCTATTTACTCAGTACTAAAGAACTAAATAAAAAAAACCCAAACAACAAAGCAAGCAAAATCCCCACTGGAGTGACAATAAAAAGCACCCAGACAACTCAAAATTCATAGTTAAAGTTGTCCTACACAGTCCAACACCACATCACTAACATATCTATTAGTACACAGAATAATATCCTCTGTATGATCCTGTCTTAAGCTGTGCACATGGATGGTAAATCGTATCTAGCATACCTCATGTGCAGGGGAGACCTTTAAGCCCTATAAACTCATTGTGATTTTCTCCAGACTCTTGCTTTGGTTTGCAGCTGTGATGCCTGGCATGGCTCTGTTCCAGGGCGCAAATGCAGACACCACGCTGGTGGTGTGTGCTACAACGATGACCTTCATTCAAAGCACTCTTACTGCTCTGTGAAAGCCACATTTGACAAAAACAGCCATGGACTTGGAAGCCCATGGAGACAGACCTCTCAAGCATTCCTAACCCTTCTTTCTACACCACCTCCTGCTAAAGTAAAGCTTCACACAAGGAAGAAGTTTACGTAAAGGATATGCATTTGCTTATGAACATTGTTTCCCTAAATGCCAGGAAGCTTCTTGCCAATTCCATTAGAGCCCATATATTATTTGCTATTTGTTTATAGAGGTTTTATTAAGTGACAAACTTCCAGCTTGCTCGACAAGTAAGGATGATACCAGTATCAGTAACTAACATCTAATGAAAGAGTGCCACCCACTCATAAGGACCCCATTTTTTGCTGCTCTCTGGTAGATGGTTGGGTCTTTTTAGTTTAATGTAGCGTGCTAAACTGTCAAACTACTAATTCTTACTTTATTATATTCTTACTAATTCTGCCCATATTATGGCCCTCCATATTGAATATAACTCATGGTTATTCTTTTGCTATAAAGATGTCTCTCTAATACTTGTAAAGCTCTCTCCTTAAATTGCTTACTGGGATCTTACTGAAGCAATGGCCCATAACTCCAAGATGGAGCAGTTTTGACTTGTGTCTTGGTCAGAAATCTACAGTTATTCTTCTAGAGTAGTTTGTTTCATAACCATTGTAAACTAACACAAAGAGTATTAGGGCCTCCAGACATAGGAGGCCCTCAAAATTGGACCATAAACAGAAAGACTGGAAGTCTGAAAAAAAATCTATTGTTACTGGTACAAAAAGAAAAACACCCTTCATTCTTTTGAAGGGGAGAAAAAGGCAAACAGCTGAATAACCATGGCGAGGAATACAAAGAAGCAGGCAGAATTTCTTACAGTTTTATATATGTTCAGAGGGTGCAAGATGTAAAAAAGGACTTCAGCATCCTACTGGGCAATTTATGAATTCTGAGAATGCTATTCAAATTTCTGCATATTAGCACTTTAATAGCTGGGTTACACTGAAACTAAGTTACATATGTTTATGTGACAAGCATCACCCAAGAGAAGTTGATGTTACACCCAAAAGACAAGTACATCTAATGGTGAGGTTGCTTTCAATCCAGTTTTTAGTATTGTTGTAAGCTAAAATTAGCCAGGCTATGATCGTAATGGCATATAAAGCTCAATTTAATCTACCAAACTTCCTGCATGGTTTATACTGAGAACTACTTAAAAAGACATGTCTTTATTTCCTGACCATGAAGCAGGAACTGTAGTTTCAGTTTGTTGCCCCATGAAATGGGGCACAAAAATGGGAGATATGGTTCCTTTGGAATTCAGCCTTGAGGAATGTACTAAACTTCGTTGCATTTCTATCAATAAAATTGGGTTTTAAGAGCAAACAGAAATGTATGGAATTAATTATAACATGTCAAATTGAAATTTACACAAGCAAGTTTTTAACTTCAACTGGTAGAAACCACTTTAGATAATGAAAACTTTAATAGCCCATCATCAAATAACACAACTGATCTTTCTGATGGTGCCTTCCATGCTGACAACCAAAATACTAATACACTGACACAATCACTCGCATGACTAAATAACACACAGCCAGACAGTCATCTCCCCACTACCTGACTACATCCAAGGGCAGAGAATGGATATGCTGCTCCTGCCACAGCTGCTGACAATTGCATCAACTTTCCACTCTGGTCAAGCATCTCTTATCCAAGTCTGTCAATGAGACATATTACGTAAACATGAAATTATTGCTATCAGACCGCACAATTAAGATAAAACGAGCAGACTGAGCAAAAATGTCATCTTCTTCTTTATGCCCCGTTCTACTGAGGGTCTTGAACAACTTTTGCTAAAATGTTCAACCTGAATGGTCTGAAAACCCACCCAGTCAGGGAAAGCTGGGAGAGGGGATAATGTTGATTACTATTATTCTCATGTTAAGGTTTTTTTTAATTGAATTGGGAGCTTACTTGATAAGCACAGGCACATAACATAGACTGCATTATTACTCATCTGGTGATGCCATTAAGTGAAACATTGAGAACTCCCCCTGGCTGGCTGTGCAACATATAACAAAGGTATCTCCTTCTCTCTCCTCATCTACTACCATGTGTTGATTTGTTAATCCAACTTGGCTTGACTATTCCCAGGCAAGTCATGTGGTCCTCCTTCAACTCTATTTTTCATTTAGTCAGCTTCCTTCCAGGCTTGGGGAGGACCATATTTAGGAATACAAATCCTATCAGACATGAAACCCCTCCCTCAAACCATCAAACTAAAATACACTGCACAAAATTAGCATATAAAGAAACTACTTTTAGAAAAACTGCTTCTAATTATTTTGGTTTCCATAAAAATAAGGCAGATACCACCTTTCCTGTTTTAAAACAATGATTCAGCTGCTTTCTTAGGTGTCTACAGCCTCCTGAAAGCCCATTAGACCAAAACAGCAGTGAGCTCCTTGTTTTGCTGCAGTGAATTTGCAGTTACTTTGGAATATAAAATGAAGAATTAATGATAAAATGCTTCACGCCTGGTAGATACCGAAAGCATATGTTTTCATCTGGTGAATTTAACTTTTTTTTTTTATGAGGATAATTTTCTCTACTTGAGAAGCTTGCACAGAGAGGTGTTATGTAAAGTATCCAATAATGCTATATTTCTTGCTTATAATTGCTTGTATATTTTTAACATGCTCTGGATTTTTGGAAAAAAAGCATATCCTAAGCGTATCATATGCCAAACAATGCCCACGCCGGTGTAATAAGAGAAAATCAGAGTTGTACAGCGATTTCATCTGGCTAGTCTCCTCTTGCTGGAGTCAAATGCTGAAAATGTCAGAAGTTCCCCAGTGTTTTTCAACTCTAAGTATAGCAACAAACAAAAAACTTTAAATTATTTCAGACCCCTGAACATGCTAACAGTGAATATGATCTTTTTAACTGGACAGTATCTCTTCAAGCCTGCTAAGAAAGTACTTCTATATGCACCATTTAGGAGGGGAAAAAATCCCAGCAAACTAATCAAAGGAATCTTTTGTCATATCCCCTTATGTATTCAAGCTCTTGGTTAAATATTCAGAAAACCGCAAGGCAGCTGTTCCTGGAAAGGGATGGTAAAAGTAATTTGTCAGACTGGTCAGAAAGCTCAGACAAAGCTTAAGAAAGAAATCAGGGTTTCACAGCCACTCAATGCCCTGTCATGGGGGAGCCCTCTGCCCTGCTGTCTAGCCTTCTTCTAAAATCCAAGCACCCATCAAAGGCCCTCTTGGTGAGAGACGACATGGTGTGCTCAGCAGTTTTTAAAGGAAGATCCTGCTGAAGTTCTTCATGCACTGGAGATAACCATGAAGGAGCTACTCCTATTCTTCCATCAATTCCTACTTTTTCAACAATTCTTTCCACCAATACTTCAGGGTTTTTATTCCGCATGATCTTTGTTCAAAGGTACAAAGACACGAGTGTGAAAATTCGTTGCTTCTCATTAGCCACCTCCTTCCTAATTCATCCCCAAGCATCTCCAAAACACAAAGATGCTTCTGTCACACATACTGTGATTGATGAGGTGCAGCTTCCACAATTCTGTGTCATGGTATTATTTCACACAAGAAATAATCCTGCATTGAAGACATTATAGCACCAATATTTGACATGGGCACTGATTTTCTTCTCCTGCATGTCTGAGCCCTTCCCAGTGTGGGACAGCAGAGCTCTGCTTCTGCCTCAGCACCCATCCTGAGAGGCCAAGACAATAGCCTCTCGCCTAGGGAAGACCCACTGTCTTCCTGGAGTAACGGATCAGTGCACAGGTCTCACTAGTATGGTCACATTGGCACCCAGGTACCAATTTCCCTCTTCCTATAGCAGCTCAAGCTCCTCCGCTGGCATGAATCATTGGAGTTGTGCTGCAGACAGGCATTTCTCAAAATCTTTTGAGATGTCAAAAGTGATCTTCTTTCTCAGAAGAATGAAAATAGGATCTTGTCACCTTTCAAGTGGAAATGAGAGAGCCATCTTAGGACATGCATGACTATTTGTTAGCTCTTGCTACCCCATCCAGGGTGTTAGATCACAAACAGGAAAAAAACCTCTTCAGTTTCCTCAGTTAACCCCATTGAGGCAAAGAGATGACTTATGAACATAAGGATCCTTCCCCAAAGGATTGCTCCAGCTCTGGGAGTGACTAGGTAGCAGGGTACTGCTGACAGGAGATGGCAGCTGGGTAGGCTATGCCCATATCCTGGATGAGGAAGAGAAGCCGGAGGAAGACTGGCACCAGGTCAGAGGGAGTTGAATCTAGAAGGCAGAGCAGAGGGCCCACAGCGGCTCCACCCATGCCACTTTATCTCAGCACTGCTTTAGCAATCTGCCAGGAATTGGGGGAGACATTTCAGACATAATTAGTAGTAAAAGATCCCTTTGATCTGGGTATTAGTATCAGGGCTCCACCTGCCCCCCAGCAGCCTCCAGGAGAGCAAGCAGCGCCCATACCCTGAGCCGCTGGGCACTCAGCCCTCGGCCCTACCAAGGGCAAGCAGCAAGGATATCAGGAGGCTAAGATGTCCCTTACTGTCACCTCAACTGGTGGCTGTTGTGTGCAGGGGAAGCCTGCTTTGCAAAGGACCTCAGGGGACAGGACCAAAACACCTGGGAGCAAAGTTACCTATAAAACAGCCACACTTGGAAACTGCCAGGTAAAGAATGCCCTTCCCTCAGAGGATGGTCAGCCAAAGCTGACTTGCCCTGGGGGGTTTCTGCTGTTCAAGTGTTTTCTGTCTGATCAGTTACCTGTACGGTCATTCCTCCCCTGGGCAAGCTCTAGCATAACCCAGAGCTGCTCTGTGGTGGAAATATTCCCAGCAATTCAGTACTGACTCCTGCATCAGTTTGCTTAAGTGCGCTTCATCAAAATATCATCACTAAACAAAGAAAATATTAGCATCTCTGTGGCCTGAACAACACAGAATATCATGCAACTGAGCTCTGTTCTTATCTCACCATAGCAACCTCCCTTCTCATTGAGTGATTCCTCAAACTGCTCAGTTAGCTGTCTTCCACTAATTTCTTTCGGTGTAAATTGTCTTTTTTAGTTTCCTTCTCCTCTGCAGTCTTCTAAGCGAACAAGCATTACATACTCTTTTCATGCTCACCGACATCAAAACTACACCTTTCTTTTTCCCTGTAAGGCAGAACCATTTTATACAAAACAGTTCCCATCAGTTCTCTTCTTGGATTACAAAGCCACAATTACAGAGAATTTGTTAAAAATATGAAATCAGCTTCTACACAAATAGAGAACTTGGTTTGGCTTCTACTTCTGAATAAATACAGAAAATAGTGGAGATAGAGCAGACAAAAAAATTAAAATGAGATAGTGTAAATCTCTGATGTGTCACATACTGAAGGTTGCATACCGCCCTGGCTTTCTCACCTCAAAAAGCAGTACTGAAGAAAGTAGAGAGATGGGCTGCTGGGATTATTGGTGGTGTGAAAGGTTTTTACTGCAAGGTGTGACCTTACAGTTTAGTGCATCATCTAGGATCATTCAAGACTTGGTCACCCCTATTAACAAAGGGGATGTTCTATATAATTTCAAGCACACACATGCATTAAGAGAGAAAAGGTTGACCATTGCCTCTTCCAGTAACAGAAATATCTGAAAGTTTGGGTGGCAGGCTCAAAACTAGCCAAAAGAGATGCTTTTCTCTTCAACCTGAAGTTAAAATGATGTGATGTGCACACATCATATGGCAAAAAGTGATCCTGAGCTCAAAATCGATAAAACTATTTTGTGGAAGCATGATACATCAAGGGCTACAAGCAAGACACTCTTAACTTTTCCTTAGAAATATGTTTTTAGGTACTGTTCAAAGCAAGCTAACTGAGTTAGGTGGAATGTGGGTCTCAATGCTCTTCAGTGCAATCATTTGCAGGTTTGGGGTTTTTTATAAAGCAAAAAGCTCATAGGCTGAGATCTGATGCAGAACTACACAAATCAACATTTTGGACAATTTACACTAAGCCCACATCTGCTGTGCAGAGTGGAAACATAAGACTGCAAGACAAAATAGTAAAACCAACAAGCTTAGTGAGGTTTTTAATTTTGCAAGGATTTGTTCTTTCAGAATAAAGTAAACATCCCTCTTAAAGAAGCTGTGTATCTGATGTCAATAAGCTCACTAATTTTCCTGCATAACATGAGGACTTGCTACCAGTATAACTAGATATTCCAAAGAAGCTTTACAACATTAGACTTGTCACTGATGCTTTTATAATTTGCAGTGTCTTGAATTTATGTTCATCTTCCTCAACGTTTTTTATTCCAGAAATACAGGTGGAGAGGTTCTGGAAAAATGATCCTGGTGCAATGACATGGAGTTAGGCTATAAATTTATCTTTGATTTATGTCATTGCTTTCACAACTAGTGTAAAAGAAGCACAGAAAACAAGATCACTTCTGAAAAGGAGACCCAAGTAAAATAATTTCAAAATACATGGAGATCATACTACCTTTTATAGTGTCCTTACTTTTATCTGATATCATAAAGATTTTACTGTGGTTATAGAGTAACCACAATGTCCAGTTTATGTTATATGATACATCTATTCAAGAACTCTGTGAAAAAAACAAGAACTTTCTCAATTTAAGTTTTCTATGAAAAAGTACATGAGAACATAGGAAAAAGCAAGATTTTATCTGTTCTGGTTACCTTATGGTGTGACCGGCACAGTTTGAGCACAACTGCTGGTGATGAAAAAAAAGTTACCAACCGTGATTTACACACTTCTCCGTGAACTGTGAAATACAGCAAACCCATGGTCAGCTGAAGCTGGAAGTTTTTTAAAACAATCCCTTAGCAGATGTGTGCAGAAACCTTGGGGGGATTTCAGAAATGGAAATTCACAGTTACACGCCTAAGTGCAGACAACAAACTCCCCTGCTCAGCCTGGAACTACTATAACCATTATACTTGCCTTGGAAGGAGGAGACGGATGCTAATAAAACCCAAGAGGAAAAGAGAGGAAGATCTGGCTATATACTTCTGTTTATTAATAACAGTGCTAGCTATGGCAACTACTAAAGATGAGCAACAGCAGACTGAAGAAATGCAAAGCATACAAGGACAAAATAAAGAAACAGGCTCATAACTTTGTCTTTTAAAATACCTACTCCATTTCAATATGGTATAAATGAGTAAGTCATCTGAAGAAAAAGTCTCACCAGAGGCCTCTGCTAATACTTTTAGAAGATGTGAGCTAAGGGGACACAATGAGATGACTTGATTTGTCAAAAATAACTGCCACCATAGCTAGTTATGGACAGAGATATTACAGGATTTCCAACATAGTCATGAGGTTATGCCAAATATGTCCTCGTTGCAGGACAACCTGGGCTGAGGAAATGTTTCTGTGCACTGGTATGGTATGCCAGAACATCGCCCCAGCATAAAATACGTCTACTTGGCTCACCTGTGCAGCATGCTAAATTGAGTAATTCTGTCAAACAAAGGCAAAGACAGCATGGGTGCATTTACTGTAAATTATCCTGTAAGAGAAATGTATCCAAAATGTACCAAAATCAAGACAAAATGCTTTTGAAACATTTTTCCTGACTGAGGGAAAGATCACCCTCAATTTTTGCACAGAGCACTAAGGCTGATGGGATTTTAATTTGAAAAACCAATCACAACACAAATAAACTTGTTCCATAGCCTATCTTCCCCAATATTGATATATGTCCTATTGCTGCTCTTCTGCCTTTTGCTTCCATTTCACCCCACCAGATGTTGTCATCTCTTCCCCAGCAACCCTGATGTTTCCCATTCCCTACAAGCATGACAAATCACGGGTTGTAGAAAGTATTTTCTTTTTTCACAGGTAAATTAAGCCTCCACCACCTTGGTGGGGTCTGCTTTCCTTTCTTTGCTCATTGGTTTATTCTCAGCAGCATCCTACTCCCTAACATCCCAGGATAAAGCCATGTTCAGAAGCACACATGGATTTGCTGGCAGCTGTGGCAGAAGAGACAAATCCAGGTGGAATATAAAATGAATATAAAATCTCACCCCTCCACTCCTGTTCTACTCTGAGTAGAAACCCAAAGACTACAGGTGTCACAGGCCTCCAAGGAGCAGTGCTGGCTGCTGACCAATACCCTCAATTCTTCCACATTCAACTTCCCCTACAGTTCAGGAATAATGAAATCCTTAAAGGACCCAAATGATGTTTTCAAAATGGACTGAAGGCTCTAATTTTTACTTCAAGTTATTTTTGTATTCTGACTGTAAATCCCATAATCTTGTTCAGCCACAACATGTACAAGTTTAGGAAATTGACCTTTGGGGATGGAAGAGAACAAGAAGAAGGTGGCTGACATTTCTGAGTTTCTTTAACTGTAAAAGCCATTTCCAAATTGTGAGTCTCCAAGGCAATAATTTTTTTACTTTATGAAAGCCCTTCCTTCCACCTTCTACCATTAGTTCAAAATTAATTGAACCAAAAAATTCATCCATCCTTTAAACAAGTATTCCCAGGAAAACTAATATATCTCTTTTTCTCCTCTTTTACTATGGAGCTCTTTTACACATATTTTATAGACTGTGCAAGAGGTTCAGAGAATTAAAGTTCTCAGCTTCTTCGAGTTTGCACAGATGCAAGAATAGTTTGTTCATGCTCTGAGATTCATGATAGCCACTATAAGGTGGTCATATCTGCAGGCAGAACTTGTGAACTGAACTGTGGAAGGTTAAATTCTGTGGAAAGCAAAGTGAACAGAAAACTTAAAAACTATCGATTTATTAATGGATAATGCACTGATATCTAAAGTTCATTTTCTGTTGTTTTTTTTTTTTTTTTCTTTTTTTTTTAATTTTTATTTCTCAATCTCACCATTTCATAAACCATGGTCAAAATTCTGAGATTTAAATTTTCAGTATGTTGGCATAAAAAATTATGGCATGGCTAGATTATATTCATTCATTAGTATGTATTGCTAACCCCTATAAGAATCACATTAAACTTTTGAGGCTTTTTTCCTAGGTTCTTTACACAGGCAGAAATAAAGAAATAAAAATATTCTCTTCCATGTTCTGAAAAGACAGAAACCAGCTACTCTAGTTGTCCCTAAAGCCATTACATTAAAGTTGAAAATATAAATGTCATACTTTAAAAGTATGTGGATGCACTTAGCTTGATTAAAAAAAAAAAAAAGAAAACATCTTGAAAATAAAATTTATTTTCTTAATTAAAAGCTGAAAACAAATGACAGTGTATATTCTAGCAAGGAGGAAAGAAACAGAAGAATTCTCAGAACAATCAGCTTCAAGCTTTTTTTGTAGATTTAGTATGATTTTCATATTGGATTTCAAGTGTTTGCATTAGTACAGTAAAATATCACTTGAATGCCAAATGTAGAGGCTATTAAAATACTGTTATACGAATTCTAAAACAGATTTTTCTAGTTCTGCTGCAGGAATATACTCTCTAATTGTCTAGGTCTCAGAGTCACCAGTTCTCAAGCATTCTATAATGACTGCTTTGCATGTATAGGAAATGTGGTACCAGCTGCAAAGAGCCCACTGACACTTATCTGGCACCGCCAGGCCCAGCTGGGGGCTGTACGAGGAGCCTCCCCTATGCCAGACCACCGCACTCAAAATCCGAGTTTCATTTAATTTAACCCAGAACCAAATTCACAATGGTTAAGTTCTATGATTTATTCTCATTACTCTTGCTGGGGAAAGCGATCAAGGTGAAACCCCTCCCCGTCCATGCCCTGTTGTGCATTGCAGTGTTGCCACCTGGTATTAGCCTGTCCCTGAATTTACAACCAGGAGGAATCTCCCAAGTGAGGTTTCCTTACTTTCACCTCCTCCCTGATGCCTGTAAATCTTCACACGATTGTATCAACATTTCAAAAAGTGGCTGAAAAGTGGTTTTAAATTGAAGTTTTTTGGCAGCCTCTCTCCTCACTCTCTAACTGTGATAAAAGCTCAACTGCTTTAAACAAATCAGTGGTGATATTTTATATTCCTCAAGGCCTAAGTTCATCCCTTTGGAATACAGAAGAGAAGAAATAATTAGCTGCTATTGTTTCGTGTCAGCAGTATTCAAAATGTGGAGCCAGAAAGCAACCATCCTACTTAAAATCCAGCCATTTGCTTCATGTAAATACAATAAGATTGTGCAGAGAACTTGTTTCACTCTTTGTCCACGGAATCGTACTATTTAATAGCACCACATTAGGTACAACGATGTGGGAGTGTTAACTGTCATCAACAAGACCCAAAACTCGCAAATTGGGGCCACAAAAGGAGAAAAACAACATTTATATTCTAGGTTTTTAACCAGGGTTTTTAAATAATAAAGCTAGAAACCTATTTTTGATTATTACTGAGAACTGAGATCCTTGTAAAATTGCCTGAAATTGCCTGTTTACAGAGCTTTTTTTTTTTTTTTTTTTAATTAAGTACTACATTATCCCATTTGTTTCATAAGAACTGGCAATGTTTGATATTGGAAAACAACAGAAGAGCTTACAAAGGGACTGATGAAATCACCAGTGACAGAAGGATAAGTCTTCAGTTTCCAGCCTACCTCCAGGTACCATCCTCCTTTGTTATTTAGATGCAGAAGTGATGTGGACAGCACAATCTTTTCCTTCTAGAAGTTCAGGTCCCAGAAATGAATGACATGAGCCACCTCTGATATCTAAGGTTTCCTCTGATAGTGAAACACCAGGCAGAGGAGACACCAGAGGTTTGCTTTTAACAGAGAAACTTGCACTACATGAGGTTCTCCCGAGGATGCCCTGGGCCCAGAAACAGACCCAGACTACACTAATGAGCTGGATGGTGGAAGAGAATAAACCTATTAAATTCCACAAGCACAAAAGTGGGAGAAAACACCTCCTAGACTGCTGGAGGACAGTCTCAGAAAGCCAAAATGACTTGGAGGGATGAAGTCCTTGCCATGTTTCATATAACCATATGTAGATGCTACACTAACAGACAGAGAGCTTGGCAAACACCAAGTTAATCTGTAAGATTTCTTTTTTTTTTTTTGTCTAGTCAGGCTGTTAGTTTTATAAAATGTCATATTTGTTTGTTGGTTGGTTGGTTTTAGCCCAATTAATTAAGACATTTTAAATCACCTGAGGTTTTTATTAATATGAGCTACTTAAAGTGGCTGTGTGAGAGGCACAGGAGTAATCAGCTCAACTATGATTAGAAAAATAATCATTAAGCAGAAGAGCATCTGGGATACTGTACAGCATGAGCTAAAATGTGAAGTATACTATGGTTGCAAACCAGATACTTATCACAGTACAGTGCACAAAATGCCCAGGGCAAAGCCATCTTCCCGATCTCAGCCAGGTGCACTGCACCCAGCTTGCACATTGCTGTCCCAGAAGAGATGAAAGGCAGCTGGAAAACCCAGGGAAGCTCAGCAAAAGAGGGGTCTAGAGAAAGCCTAGAGAACACTATCTGTGAGAAAAACCAAATCAACCTTCATAACAACCTTTCAGCTTGAAAAAGCTGCTGTAATGGAGCAGTTTTGTTTTCTATGCCATAATGGAAAGGAAATGCTAGGCTTAAATTGCAGAGGGAATGATTTAATATCCATTAGGAGGGGGGAAAAAATATCTTTCTAATACAGAAAGAAGAAAAGCACTGTCTGGAGGGAATAAGGAACACCCACCATTAGGGGTGTTTAAGGACAGATTCTGTAGGCTCAAGATTGTAGGGTGGAACAGCTGTGTAGAGCTGGCAGGTTGGGCATAAGACCTAAACGAGATCTGTGACCCTCTGGAACAGCAACTGGTGGAAAAGGCAAGTCAGGAGGAAAAGAAAAGGTGCAAAAGGAAAGACAGCCAAAGGCCAGGCTGAACAGGGACACTAGGAAAATTACAGAAAATTGCCCTGCTACATTTATTTCATAGGCCTCCATGGCAATCTTCATCTTAAATCCAAGAACTCTTGAGTACCTATTTAAAAAAAGACCAAACCACACAAAACAGCTTTGTAAGAAACTTGGCTTTTCTAGAGTCTCCCATCCAACAAAAAACATTCCACCAGGATGCTGACTGTTCACACAGAGGGCTTTAATATCTCATCCTGCTTCCCACATCGAACAGTAATTAAAACAAGAATGCATATTTACATGGTCACACCGCAGAAGTTCAGTATGGTAGTAGCTTAATAAAATTATATCCCTTGCATGTCCTTCTAAGCACTCAAGTTCATCCCTGCATATGTTTTAACAGTTGCCTTAAAGGACTTGGGAGCCACAGACAGCAGATGGTACCACCTGGAGATGTAATAAATACAATTTGGAAAGCTTTTAGTCCTCCTCATTCTCCCAGTTCTCCTGGTACCATGTCATATTCTGATTTAATTATACTAGATTACAGAAAGAATTGTTTTGTTTTGGTTTTTTTTTTGTTTTGAAAAAAGCAAAAGATTTTAAAAGTATATATTTTGAAAGAACATTCTCATGCACACAATAGCTGCTTAACTGTTTTTGTTTGCTTGTTTTAGGTGTCTGTTTCCTTTGCATTTAGAAACTTTTAGACTAGGCTAAGTCCCTGCTGCATCTCGAAGAGAAATTATCCCTGTTCTTCAAAAATCCCAGTGAAAAATGGCTTCCTCACATATTGTGCAATGGTGAAATCTGAGAGTGTATTTAATACAGTTTTCAGTGAGTTTCAGTGAGAAGATTTATGTAAATGATTAAAAACGTATGTTTTTCACATTTGAAATCATAATGAATATGAGTATAAATTCTGGGCAGGAAACCTGTCTTTTAAATGGTAAACTATGTGTTAATTAAAAAAACCCCAAGAGTCTGACTTTCCTTTTTGTACATAAAGTAATTTTAAAAAAGCACAGTTTGAACTGAGGGGCAGAATCCGCATGAGCAAAAAAAGGCTTGTTTTATATTGCTATTGAGACATAGCAGACCAACAATCTGAGAAGCAATTGCATATCTTTCAATAAGGGAAGCAAAGAGCCCTAGAGGGCTTGGACTGTCTTCCTTAAGTCACTTTTGAAAAGCTTTGCCACCTATGAGTGGCAATGACAGCCTCTCTGCAGCCAGACTCAAGACAGGGCAGGCAGGGAGCTTGCTTATAAGAAATGGAAAAATTAAAGGCAAACCAGATTAGTTACGTAACACCTAGCAAGAGAATTAATGCAGAAGACAGAAAAAAAACCCCAAAACCAAACAGAAATACATTCTCATATAGATGGATTCCTTGTTCTACCACCTAACCTGAAAGTGTCTCTGATAGGATGGCTCCATTGACAGCCACCAACTTAGTAGAAGAATTGAGGATAATTTGCAAGAAAAGTAATTTATAAGAACAGCCACGTAAAAAATTCTCTTGTGCATATCTTTTCCTTGTAAAAAGACCATAGAATCCATATATCTCAGGCAAAAGCAGATGACCTTTGTTGGCAATGTTTGGTTATTAAAACCAAAATAAGACTAGGAATTCACCTCTCCTTTGCATTTTTAGCACCATGGGCAATGGAAATCAATTAAAATTTAAAATGTGGCAACAGCGTACTTGTGGATAAAATGCATTCATATGTAAAAACACTAGCAGGCATAAAATTAAACTACTTTTATTTTTGTTGACAGCCCATACTGCTTTCTGAATTGCTACTCAGTAAATGGTTCAATATTTGGCTTTCAAACACTGCAGGCGATTTTTTCCCTTAGAACTGAAATTTAAAATCAGAATACAGAGGTTTTGTATCTCATCATTTGTATTTAGAATACAAACCAACTTCTATAATGGAGTTTATTTTGCATATGAGAAGTGGAAAAGCTTTATTTAATAACGTTTAAATTTTTAATTAAAGCATATGCTCAGAAAGAAAGATACCTAATCCCAGTACTTGTTTATCCAAGTCAGTCTTCATACCAATATTTTAAAAAATATAATACAGAGCCTCAACTTCATTTTTATATACACTGGTGAACATATATGGCGACTATAAGGTAAATAAGCAACTCTTATTTGGGATGACAATTTCCTTGCAAATATCTAAACTATCCACACCAAGGCAGTACAGGCTAGCCATTTACATGATTAAGCAACAGGACTGAGAACATATTGCTGAACATAAGTAGGCAGTATTTTAAGGCAAGCTTATTCTGAGTTAATAGCAAAGCGAGCACCTTGGAGGCAGCAGGAGGAGAAGGAGGGAGGGATGGAGGGAGGCCTCCCAGCAGAAAAGGCACAAACCACTGTTGGTCCTCAGCCTGCAGAAGTGCAAATGCCCAGTCAGTTACTGCAGGAAGGCTCAAATGGGAATTTGGAATGAAAAACCAGATCACAAAAACAAAGCTCAGAAAAAAACACCATTTCATTAGTCTGCTTCAGCGTCTGAGAAGGCACGGGCTGTGCCCCCCAGAAGGATATCAAACAAAGTAAGAAAACCAGCCCTGGCAAATGTTCAAAGGACTGATAGTGGAGGTACTAAGTTAGAGTAGCATCTTCCTTAGCATCCCAGAGGGTGCCGCACTTCGTGCTGTTTGCCAGCCTCATAAGGAATATTTCTAATGTGAAACATTACTTGTCATTTCTTATAGCTCTCTCTGCTTATTTAAGACACTCTACCAGGCAGGCACACTTTTACTAACCTGAAAAATTCCAGAGGGGAAGATACTGTATCTTAATGGTCTCTCCCTTGCCTCTTGGTGCGGATAAAACTAACTATGTGGTCAGATGACAGGACACCACTAATGGTGTCCTCTCTAAAATGACAAGAGGCTGTCAGAAAAGCAAATTGCCCTACTAATTTCAGCCACATATCCCCATCAAGTTCAGTGCCCGCAATCCAGGCTTTATGTGTTTTGCATCCCGATTCCCACATTTCACTGCTGCTTAAACCCTGCCAAAGTGAAAAGACACCCTATCCAAAAGCCAGAGAAGAAAAACCTTCAAGTGATACACAGCGAATCACTTCATAACATGGTGTTTAATTAGCAAACATCGATCTTTCAGAGCGATACCATTTGTACTGCACAGTACAGGCCTCTCATTAAAAAGACGCAAGCCTCCCTACACCTGAATTTCAGAATCTGAAATACCTGATCTTATTCACAGTATATGTTTTACTAGTGCAAACTCCTTCTTGAAGTCAAATGCTGCCAGGGATACACTTTCTTGGGCACAGCGCATGAAATTCTACTTGTTGCTAGTCATAGGACTCCTTAAACCCATCTGTCCTTGTTTGTGAAAGCAGTGCCACCTTGAATTTCATTCCTGCAACTGGCTGGTGGGGTGGGAGAAACACTCTCAGGTTCTCTTATTATTCTTTTGCTGGTTCTTAATTTTTTTTTTTTTAATGGGAACAAAAGAAAAAAGTTTGAGGCTTGGTCCCTCAGATACAAGCAGACATCTTACATCTCTTTCAGTGATTAGCTCTCACTGATATCAAGGGGAGCTTTCCTAAAATCCTTTGCAGAGACCGGACATCTCTCTCAGCTGCAAAATGCCAGCATCAGCTCCTGGTCCAGCCTTTGACAACTCTACAGTGGTTTAAGGTAAAAAGCCATTTCAGAGACTGGAGCATGAGGTTATTGTGTTCCTCTGGTACAGCACTCGCTAGACTGTGTGGGACTAAACATGGGATGCCAGGAGGTGTTGCAAACATGAACAAGGGCTTATGGTGATGGAGCCAAATGCCAGGGAATACGTATGAATGTGCCCAGGCTTAAGAAACACTTCAAAATCTTTTCAAGGTGACACAAGTCACACCTGGAAGATTGTTGCATCTCATGAACACTTCAGGGGGTGAAATCAATGCAGCAAATAAATGGTACCCATCCTTCAATTACCCCCAAAGGACAGCCATTGATTTATTGAAACCTATTAAAGACTTTGTGAGTTGTCCATCCGATATAGAAGATACTCCAAAATTATGATGAAGTAGCAACAGAAAAGTCCTAAAACAAGTCAGCAGGAACTACAGTACTTAGAGTGCAGGGAAAGGACAGAAAACTTGCTGAAGCAAGAGAATAAAGAGGTGAGGAACAATGCAGAAGGAAATGGGATTGAACAGTGGGAGGCCAGTATAAATGCCCCAAATACCTTCTTGAACTCAAACACAGATGTTGATGCTTTTCTATCTGTATTCCTGAGGAAATCTTACGGAGCCTGCACAGTGTGAAGCTCCCTTGCATGCTGCTGCAGATCTCCTGGGTGTGAGCTCCCTGCAGTGTGCCCCGCTGCATGTGGAGCCAGCAGCACAGCTCCTGCCCCAGCACAGCCTACACAGGTGACAGCACCAGAGACTCCCACAGAGACTACATACAACTCTCCGAAGACTTTTTCACGGAGTCCAGAGAAAAAAGGTGCAGGTTTTTCTGGGGCTAAGTTGGTGGGGCCTACAGCCAGTTCCACTCTGTAGAGAGTTGGTATCTGCTTCTCTGAAGCGCTGAACCCTTAGTCATTCTTGTTCCTTTCCCATAAACTAAAGAAGTCTTTGAAAATGAAGGCATCACCATCAAAAATACTTTCAAAAATGAAAAGAAAAAATTAAGCAAGTTTATCCTGGAAATAGTGTCACAAGAAGACCCTAGAAGTGGTCTTTGGCATTAAGTGGTGAAATCTCTCAAAACACAGCAGACAGTGGTGAGGCCGGAGGGGAAGGGGGTGACGGTGCCATGCTGCACGGCTGTCTCCTCCTATTACCTCCTACGAGCAGAAGCCGGACCTGAGAAGGCCCAACTTGGCCTTTGCAACTGAATCACCGAAATGCAATGCACTGTGCCATAGCCAGTGACCTGCTCTCCCTGTGTACACTGCCTCTGAACAATGCATCAAGAGGGATGCTCGGTGCCACAAGTTGGAATGTTTGCCATCTTCATAGCCTCAGGAGCAAACACACGTACAAACACAAAGATCCCACAAGAGAATTCTCTTCAATTACAAAGCAAGAGACCATTACAGGACAGTGTCAACATGGAACATCTGAATGATTTACACAAAAGTAATTTTAATTAGGGAAATAAAACAATCCTTTAAAGATTAGCAGTGCAATGTTAATGTGAAGTAACACAACAAAAAGAAGCAACTGAACACACAACAGAGATCCTAATGGATAAATATAGGAAAGGACAACCCATATTTTCAGTTTACCATATAGCTAGGCATTACAGCAGAGCTGATACACAAAACTGCAGTGTCAGTAAAATCTTGCAATATCTATTTAAGGCATAAAGTAGTGATTAGCAGAGAGCAGATTCTTAGTTGTTGCAAATCAGTGTAGCTTTAGCACAAAGTCAACAGAATTATGTTAAATTGTAGCAGTTGTGGACAGCATCAGAAAAAAGCATGGAGCTCCTAATATGTGGTGTGGTTATTTGAAAACAATTCTGCAAAAGAAGTTGGAAGAAACAGGACTGCATTTTACTATTTGATTTAAACTCAGGAGATTGTAAAAGTGGGAATGTAAAAACACAAAAATTGAGAAAACGAACTTTTGGCAATGACATTCGACTAATACAGCAACAACTGCGAAGGAGTTGCATTCCTTGTCCCGCACAAAAAGCAATAGGAATGATTAAGCTTTAAAACACATACATGTACACACAAGAACACATATAATCATCCAAGAGCTCAGAACTATGTCAGGATCACAAACGTCTAAGGCAAATAAATGCATTGAAAATGTTCCTCTGATACCAGGTCAGGGGAGGTTCAAGGCGAGGTTAAAACATTTCTAAAAGGGAGAGGATTTCCTTTCTT
The DNA here is from genome assembly GCA_013398155.1 of Pedionomus torquatus. Classification (NCBI taxonomy): domain Eukaryota; kingdom Metazoa; phylum Chordata; class Aves; order Charadriiformes; family Pedionomidae; genus Pedionomus; species Pedionomus torquatus. The sequence continues at coordinate 439,403 of VZRU01008621.1, forward strand.
TGGCCAGTTGCAATGTTTCATTTTCCCAGAGCAATGGAGGCGAGAGAGGCAATGATGCAGCACACACAAGGGCACCCATCCTGCTAGCAGACTCAGCAGTTACAAGCAAATCTCTCAGCTCAGAAACTGGGATTTTGCACTTAAGAACATCACTTGCATGAAATCCCTCCTGCCTTTTACTGGTAAAGGCACTGGAAAAAGCCAGCATTGCAAACAGAACATTGCAGCCATAGCAACAAGCAATTCAACACTTAAACTCTTCAACAGACTAAACAGTATTTTCTTTCTGGTTTTATAATTTCACGGTCAATAACTCACCATGAGCACTTTACTTGTCTAGCTGGTTGTTAATGTCTCAAAACCAATCTCCTTTTAAACCTTCACCAAGAAAACCTCCTCACCCAAACTAAAATAAAAGTATGTGTACACAGGGTGATCACTTCAAAAATTAAACTCTTTTTTTGCCCTTTTTGGAAATTGCTAAAGAATGATGGAGAAGGGCCCAAGTTCTGGCCTGTTAAACCAACCACTAGCCTTTTATTAGCATTGTACACTATAAAATGTTACAACCAGGAACCCAAAAGCCTTAAAACTGAGATTTAAAGCACCTAACAACTTAGGCCCTGCAACAATATCTCTGAGTAATGCCCAAAGACCACAGAAACTCCAGTGGGAAGTCTCCTAGACTCTTTTCATTGACGGTGAGGAATTTTTTAAAAAATATATTTTTATTGCTATCAGTAAAACCCATTTGAAAACTAAAATTGAAGGCTAAAAATAGGATAAAGCATTCTGCATTGTTGATAAAATTTAACCCTGTTAATTAGACAGTTTCATTTCACAGTCAGTAAGAGTCTAAGATTACCCTAATAAATGTATGGGGTTTTTGGAACGCGTCATGTGTAAATGCAACTGAAAACGTTCCTTTACTTTTAATGGCATCAAGTTTAATATCTGCAAAAGAAATCATTGTTTTCTCAAAGGCAAGAATCTGAAATGTTTATAACCTATTGATTAAAGCATAAGGGCTACGGAAAACTGTTGATCTCTCCAAGCAGACTAAATAATGTGCACATGAATTTTAATGCTCAACAGAGGTGTTAACCTTAACAAATTAACTTTGCTAATTATCCAAAGCTTTCATTACCCTTTCCTGTCTCTTTAACATTTTTACACTTTTTTACAGCAGTGAGAAAATGTAATTTGAAAGAATGAGATAGCACACAAACTTTCACAGCTTCAGGGCTCATCCAACCTTCTGGCCGCTACAGGTAACTTAACAGCAGCACAGCCCCACAATTCGTGGGTGTAGGCTTCGTTGATTGACCCTACAACTTGGGTGTCAACTCAACTTTGCTAGCAACACATGCTGAGAAGCTCCATAAATGACAGTGAAGGACAGAGCATGAAACAGACACAGAAACGTGTTTACATGTTCAGGAGGAGCAGGGCCCTTCTCTGATCCCTGTGTATTTGGATTATTTTTGACAAGTAGCACTAATATATATGGAGTTAACGTGTCATGTAAGAGACAGTTACTCAGCTTTATGATTATTTTTTTTTTAAGCCCCACTGGTCACATAGTTGTCCTCTATTAATTTTTTTTTGGTTTGTTTGGAATGTTTCTTGAACTTCTCTTTCTATAAATTGCAAGGTGAGGAACTGGGGAAAATATGCTCTCTTTTTCAACTTCTTGCATCTTCTGGGCTGCTTTGTGACCTGGATATTACACAATCACAGCCTGACCCTGCACTCCAGGATTTACCTAGGGTTTTTGACAGCCCAGATGGAGCTGGCTGGAAGTCTTACTAAGTATGTCCTGAGACATACATGCGTCAGTGGGGGAGGACAGTATGCAAGAGGAAGTGTGAAGAAAGCATGGAAGCAAAATCCATTTATAACTACAAATTACTAGTGGGAGGTGATTGGAGACCAGCCTCTGGGGAAGTGTCTGGTGATCATGAGAGGTCATGTAGCACTCTGTCTGGTTATTAAGCCTTACACATACAGCAGATCAAAGAGGTGTGTGACACCTGGTAAAACACGGGGGATGTAGAAAGACTGTAGGGTTTTTTTGACAGGAAGAAGGAAAAAACAACCTCTATTTTACACAAACAGGACTCTTGAAAAGCCACAGAAATATCCCATACTTACTTTTATCTTCCTGGTTTTCTTCTGCTGCTTTGCCTTCCTCTTCTTCCTCCTCCTCCTCCTCCTCCTCCACCTCCTTCTGCGGTGCTTCTTCATGGTGATCGGCAGCACCAACTGAAAGGCTCTGGCAGCAGTGGTTGAAGCCGCTATCCCGAGGCAGAGTGAAACTTCGGGGCTTTCCCCCATTCCCATTCAGCACTTGCATCCGCTCACCCTCCACGAGGGGGAAGGGGCCGTAGTGGTCTTGCAGGTGGCACTTCTGGGTGGGCAAGGTCGATTGACGCCGGTGCTCGGGGGAGACCACAGCCGCCTCGGAGAACACGGAGTCCTCCAGCGGCAGCGTCTGCAGGTAGTGGAGTCCTGAGCTCGTCAGCGGCGTCTCTATGAGGTCCTGCCAGGAGCGCCGCTGGCTCGCCGTCTTGCGCACCGGCGAGTCGGTGGCGCTCCCCGCCGCCTCCGGGCGAAACTCCTCGTGCGACGACTGCGACTGGGAGGTCTCCGTGGACGAGAGTCGGCTGTGCTTTGGCTCCACGTAAGGGCTCGTGCAGCTCATCTACAATGGCAGCAAGGGAGCAATCTTCAGCTCACTGTAGACTCGGACCCACCGCTAGCAATAATCACGTCCTTTCCATTGTCAGTGGTGGCACCCAGTTTAGTAATGAAGGCACAAATTTATACAATTAACCTGCCCTGATCATAATTTTAAGGCATGCACACAGCTATGCGTGTCACACCTGTGGGCCCAATACTAATACTTAGTCACAATGGACATCCTTATTATGTCCCTTAGTCTATATAAAAAGCCAAAGCAATTACTTGTGGAAAACTGCAGAATTTGGCACTATGGAAAACATAGAAGACATGTGTCCGGTCCATTAAAAATCTTAAAAATACCATCCAAATGCCTGCTGTCATCCTGTCTTGCTAAAAATTTCTTTGGCATCATCTTTGCAGTGCTTCAGTGTAGTTCAAAGATCTATCTTTGATTTTGGAAGATAAAGTATTGCATTTGAATTAAACACAAACACTTTCTTACCCCTGAATTTCCTAATTTTTCAGTAAAAATGTTTGCATTTTAGAAACAATATTCAAATAAGGTATACTAGTTAAAATTGTTTGAGTATATGGATATGAAAATTAAAATTATCAGTGCAAAATAAGTTAGAAATCTACACTCTGGTTTTATACCAACAGCTGCTTCAAGGAGAAAATAAGAAACAAATCCCCTTTTTGTGCTCATTTATAGAGAAACCTACTTTTTCACAACAACAGAACAACTGGTATCACTGTTTTGGATGTGAGAGAACATTTTTATGTTGGCATTTCTGTGGAAATTCAAGTGCAATTTGTTACTGTAAAGCTTCAAAGCACAACTGTTGTGCCTTAGAGAAGAGCCTGTGCTGTTACTGAGGGAACAACATTTTGTCAGAGAAGATGATAAGGAGGCGGTGAGGAATTGCACAGACGAGTAGGGGACCATCATGAACGAGTAACAGGAAGAAAGAATTCTATAACTTAATCCATTTTGTACAGCAGTTGGGATTATAGATCCATGTTCTCTATGAACCGGTGGAAATAATAACAAAGGCTGTGCAAGTCAGCGATGTATGTTACTTAACAAATGCCTTAAGCCAAGTACTGTCTCAAAAAATATACCAGAGAGCTCCCTAATGTGCACATGCACATGCTTTTAAGGAGAAAAGTAGGTAAAAGTGATACTTTATGTGGTGATTTCTACACAGTGGCAGCCGACTTACCGAAGGAGGCCGTGGGTATGTGTCATATGGGGGCGGTGGGCTGTCTTGTTTGGGTGTCGATGGAGTGTCGGCTTCCTCCTTATCACTCTCACTCCAGTAATCTACAAGTTACATAGAGAACAGATGAAAAACTACCCATACGTTTGGATACTCAGAGACTCACAAAAGACTGGAAACTCCACCCCTAGTATTGCTGACAGCTAAACACCCGTCAACACTGACTCTGTAAACGTTAGTTGCTGTAATATGGAATTGCTTTAATCTAAAGAGTGAAAACTCAAAATGTTACTGGATATACTAAGTCTAATGCCCCACTGCAGAGATATCAAACAACCCGCAAAGGAGCCACAAAATTAACTCTCGTACACACCTTATAAATACAACATACATACAGAACACACTTCATACAAGTATCAGATTTTCAAGTATTTAACACAGCCATCAAAATAATTATGATTGGACATTTGACTGGAAAACACTGAATGTAGTTTTTTAATAGAAAAGATGAAAAATGTAACCTCCAAAATTCTTGTTGACTGCAAAAAATATTAACAAATGTAATTAACACCAACTGGCAAATCAAACAAGTAAGGATTACTGCACACATGACTAACAAATGTTATTTCTCTACCCATTTTCCCTGTTGCATACTACCAGTTACATAAGCCTTTCAATTCAAGTTTTAATAACAAACAGCTGCATTTAAATAAGACAGAAAAGACTTTACATCATATATCTGTTTCATAAAACAGCTGCTGCCCCATTATCCATGCAAGAACATAAAAGTGATATGGTAAGGAAAAAAACGACAATGATATTTATGCAGAGAGTTCAAAAAGACTGATGAAAAAATAGGGAGAAAGAGCTTGTGGGCTAAATTTAATAGGATATGGGGCTTCATTTTGTCAGAAAATCAAGTCTTGGCCAATCACATTTCCTATGTTTGGTAGCATGGTCAAAAGGAAAACACGTGGATGAATGTACCACACAGGAATTTATATTTATTCTGTTACAAATATTTCTGAAGCAGAACAGCATCTAACTAAATGGACACTGGACCTTAATATTCTTTACAAAAGAAAACTACTTAACTGCTGACTCAGCTCAAGACAGATAATTTTAAGGCTTCTACACGTTATAAGACTTACGCAAACATTTCTCTTATCACTTTGTTTCTGACTGTATTACCTTCTATGTTTGAGTAAATTGTTCTGCAACAGGACACTTTAGCTCCAATTATTCAGACTAATCACAGGCAATTTTCACTTAGTAAGTTACTACCTTCTCTTTAACAGAGGAGAAAAAGATCGATTGTTGCTTCATAAGTCATCTAAACCAAAAATCCAAGTTAGCACAACATTTTGGCTTTAATGATTTTGTTACCATGATAATTATTGTATTGTATTATGTATTAATGATGATGATTATTGTATTGATTAATGACCTACTGTACCTAATCTTATTCAAGTTTCAAAATAAAAACTTACCGTAAAATGACACCATCTTGAAACAACTGTCCCTAAAATGCTGTATATTTTTAGATTGTAGTAATGGTGGGAGCAGACTTATTTATGCATTTATTTTATGCAAGAGTTAACAACTCTGTTTTAACTCTGGGCCTCTTGATTTGCTTTCTGCAAGCTTACAGATGAGAGATTTTCTTCAAATGGTATAATAAATAGCATAAATAAAGTTTCCATGACTATGAAATTAAAAAATTACAAAAAAATTTGCCTCTAGGAATCTGCAAGTAATGAACTTTTGGCAAACAAAAGACAAAATCAGAGAAAATGCTTAAGTCACTCCTAGTTTTAAGAAAACTTGTTTCTAGCAAGTCAAAACACCTGAAAATACTGGCATATAAACAAGTTTGTTCCTATTACAGCAAAGTCTAGCGGCACAACATGTGGTGAGAGACCTGTCAGAACTGCAGCACCCAGAGAGATTTCTGCAGACTTGGAGCTCAACTGTTTATTCTGAAAGTAAAATTTACCAGCCTCGGTGCAGATTCCAGTTTTGGCTAAAAATACAAAGATGTTCTTGCTGTCAGATCCACATGCAATAAAGTACTGTATGATCACACTTTTGCACACCTTACCTCAGACAGGGAATTCTGTTGGCAGCCTACGGCTTGTCTAGAAAAATTCTGCAGTCACAAGGGTCAACTTTCAGATGAAATGTATGAAAATAGCCTCCCACCAATTTTTAAAAGTGTTCTGCTTTTGGCAATTGACTCACTAGAGTCTATCTAAAATGTGCATATTGCTACTGAACAGTTGCTGTATTTCTCTTTGCAGATTTTGTCCGATTCAGTGATAGATAAGCTCAATGCATCAGGCACATCTTGAAAGCTTTCTGAATGAGCAACAGACTGCATATATTATATGTAAACCAACACTGACCTGCAATTTGCTAAAGAAATATTTTCTATTTATATAAGCAAGTATCTTTTTTTTTTCTCTGATTTTATATGACTGGAAAGTAAATAACTTCTCCCATCCAAGGAAGTCCCTTTCCATATTGCTAATGTTCATTGTATTTAATACAGAATGTTGATGGAATTTTTATAAAACTGTTCTGTACAGAATGTGACATTTTATTCAGCAGTACACCCACAATTCAGTGATTCGTGCATCTCTGAGGTACCTGAAATATATTTATGCACTTTAGATTCAGAAGCGTTCAACTCTTAATTGAAGCAGGTTTGACAACTACTGTTGAATTGCTTTAGAGGTATTATAAAGGTTTGCTGCAAAGGGCTGAACTGAACAGAAATAAAAGACTTTTTGTGAAACCAAATATGTAGATGACAATTGGTACAGTCACTGAATATAGAAAATTCCAGCCTCACAGTTTTTATAATTGCAAAAATACTTGAAGCAATAGAGAGGTTTTACTTTGCTAACTCGATGCCTCTGCTAATCAGGGACACCACAGAGGTGTTTAACAGCCCTTGTACTGGGAGCCAAGGATAATCACCAGAGGCATAAAAACAGTATACGGCACCGAGGGGGGAGTGTGATACTGAGTCCCACACTAAACACAACTAAGCAACACGAAGAGGATATAGTTTTACCTACCTGTATATGGTAAATCAATTTGAGTGAATGGCATTAGTGGTAGTAAAGAGCTCCATCAGTGCCTGGGATATAATTTCAGTAGTAAGTGGGGTCTCACTGATTATCTTCAACAGGGAGGCATTTTAATAATAGGCAACATGAGACCTGAATCCACATGATCTCATGTCTGGAGCTGGATCATCTATTATTTTATTGCTCAGCAATTGCTTGGTAGCAAAAATATTTCTCCACATCCATCTGGATTTTGAAATGTCTACCATATTTGCACTTGGACAGTGTTAGCAGAACTGTTCATACACCTTTTTGCTTACTATCCCGTGTGTTATTGTAATTCTAGTGTCAACCTGTCAATAAAAGTTTGAATTTGGCTTTGAATGCTAACATGGAGGATTTCCTAGAAGACTCCGATTTGGAGTTTTTTCACAGCCTCTTCAAGCAGTGACAGATGGTATACAGGTCCCTCCAAACTGGTTATTGTAGTACTGCCTGGGGAGTACAGGATTTTGAAGTCTGGAGAGGCACCAAAAACATGACTGGAGGAAGAGTGAGCATGGTGCTGCTATCCTGGGCTGTGTGAATGCAGAGAGCCTGGTGTTACAAACGACATGATGTGCCAAGGACTGTACCAGGTTAAAACAGGGTGTGGGCAACACTCCTGGGAAAAGCAGCTGCACTTACTGAAAGACATGATTAGAAATGAGGCAACAGCATGTACGACCTAGTTACGTGCAAGAACGACAGAATGCTCCCAAACCTTCCCATGCACGCTGCTGTCACTGAACTATGGCAGTATGCTGTAAGCCACTGCTCTTCAGCTGCAGGATGATCCCTCTAGGATGCTCTGTGGTGAGGCAATCAGGGCATGAATCAAGACAGACATAATTTTCTGATGCTGTCTTTCAATCTTTTATTGTTACAGAATATCCTACTCTCTTGATGTTTCCACCTGGCTGCTGAAGTCACCTTTACTTCTTACTGGGGAAAGGAGTATTTTGCATAGTGTCTCCCACAAAAATGGCACTGTGACCAGAAGATCAGAGCTAATGCCACTCTCAGCTTGGCACAGAACCATGACTTTGGGGGGCAAGGAGGACACCATGTGGCAAATTTTGAAGCCTAGTGAATACAACACTCTCTGAAAAATGGTTAGAGATGTAGTCTTTGTAAACAAAACACTAGATTAAATACATTGCTGCTGCAGCTCTAAGCTATCAGATTTTTGGGCCAACAGGCAGAACCTTACTGACAAAGGCAGCAGAGCCACAGAATTAAAGAGTAAGATTTCGACCCAGTGGGCAGCAGGCAGACAGACATCTATATGGATAAGCTCTGGACCATCACGGCCACTAGAGTTTTCTGGTGCCTGCTGCCAGATATATCTGTAAAAAAGAGCAGATCCACAAGTCCGCTGTAGCTAAAACAGCTAGTTGGACAGGAATACTTTTGTGGATCCATGTCACTGGCAAATCGAAGAAACAACTTCCCCAACACAATTGAGGACTGACCCTTTCTCTTCCCTGTCTGTGCACAGGATTTCTACTGCAGCAAACTAAAACAAAGCAACTCATTATTTTATATACTTCACTTTTTTAAACCCCTGAAATACTTGACATTAAAAATAAACAGATGTAAATATTGCAGTCCTGCAACTCCAAATTAAATGCCAACAGAGCTTTAGCACACACCTCAGTATAGCAAAAACCCAGCAGAAATCACAAAAAGATTAAATGGCCTTAAAATTAAAGTCTTTAGGGAAAATCCAATTATGTTAACAGGTTTTAGAAGGATGGTTTTGTTCCTGAGACCAATTTCATGCATTCCTGCCCCTTGTGAATTCAAACACCAAATGCAATGTTTTATTTTTTTTTTAGTTTGCAGAGTCAAGTTTCTTTTGATAGGTGACACAGACTCCTTGGTATCACACATTGGAGCTTACTTGGCTGTACATTTGCTGCTTTTATCTACCTTCTGAGGACTTCTCAGAAATAATCCAGTGTCTGTGGACCAGAATCTGAAGGAGCTAAGCAAAACTCCTGAGAGAGATGCAATTCTCTAAAGTAACAACAGCTATACCCATATGTGAATTGCCCTCACATGAGGAGAATGAGGTCTGATACAGAGCAGGGAAAAAAGAACAGATGAATTTGTGATACAAGGTGACAGAAGAAACCCAAACAACAACACATTACCTTGCTCTTGTTTGATCCTCTCTCTTTCTGCATAGCCAGCAGCAAGCATGTTAATTCTGTTTAGCCATCTGAAATAATAGTAAAAAAAAGCAGTGATACCAATCCAGCCTCTTAATATTTTGGGTACATTTCAAAAAAAAAAAAAAAGTTAGGAGCATCTGAAGGAGATTCAGGATTGTGTTATTTTTCATATTAGATAGCTGTTTCCTTTGATATTCTTACTCAGGGAGTCTCCAATGATCTATGATTTTGCTCTTGAACAAATTGTTTTCACAGAAAAGGTTTTATTTCAAATAGAAAACCACATATGATGTCAAACATCTGTAAAATAAAGGACTTGGAGTTAATCAAAGAGCGATTAAGTCTGCTGCTCACAGATATGCCATCACACCAATGCTCCTGCTGTTCTGATTTCTTAAGAATAAATACCACTTTTCAGGAATCTAAGCAATATTTTAAGGCCTGAATTGGCAACGTAGCAGAGGAGCAGAGCAGAAACCAGCAGTCAAAAGAACAGGTTCACTCCCAAACAGACAGTGAGGTTTAATTATGCTGTTAGGTGGTTTGGAGCTCACCTACAGTGTCAAGTACAAAGAGAAGGAGGAACATCAGAATTCACTTTCGTGTTTGTGTCAGAGAAGCAGGGGAAGAAAAGACAGTTGCCTCAATGCAATTCACATCTAAGGCTTTAACTTCAACTTAGACTTGAAAAAATGTTTCCATAAGCTGCACAAGTTGGAAAAAACCCAAACTATTGCTATTCTTTTCTGGCAGTGCTGTCATTGCCAAGCATACATTCAACTGCCTGTAGCAATGCACCGCTTCAACCTGCCCTCTTCCCCTAGGGGCTCTCGGTGCATTCATTATCCAAATGTGTAGGCTAAATCAGGTCCACCATCAGCAAGGCTTTAAACCTCCATGACATTCTTCCATGTTAACCTGGAATTATCTGTTCCAGTCATCCCATAATCAGGATTCGGTGGGCCTGGTTTGCCAAGCTACTGTCTTGCAATTTTACTGCAATTTTTACAGAAGGACAAGTGAAGTCAGGTTCGTGTTTTCTTCAGGAATGTGAAACTCCTTTTTTAGAAAACTGCATCTGATGGGTTTCATTTGCACACTGTATGCACAGAAACAGACTGTAATATTATCTCAGCAAGCAGGACACCTTTGTAATTACTCCTGCATATCAGCCTTCAAGATATTTCACTGTAGGATAAGCAGGCACCGGGTCAAAAGTATAGTTTCTCTCCTCAAAATTAACTCTTGTCACTGTCCTTCCACAAATGGTTGACCACTGGTATGACCTGTAAATCACATTAATGGTCCATAAATCATTGTACATTGGGAAGTATGCCAGAGGTTTATTCCTGAAGTGATTACAGAATACTTTGTGTTAGCATAGTGTCAAAATTTCTGCCAGAATAGAGAAGCTGAAGAAGACACTTGAAATTTCAGTTGTAATCATTAGGAAGTGCCAGACACTTATAAAAATAACACACATGGGAACAGAATTCCAACAAATCATGTCTCAGACTACGATTTCACATTTTCACAGCAGGAAGGTGACCCACTACAAAGCTATCTTTTAGGTTCACACTGCTGATATGTGAAGGCTTTCTTTGGGGAATAAAGCTCAGCTGTCTCGACAGCTCTGCCAGCCCAAATCAGAGGCACTGAGGCAGGAACCTCCCCCAAAGCACTCTAGTCTCGTGCTGCCGAGGGATCAGCAAAGGCCACAGACTTGTCTGTGTCCAAAGGGTAAAGCAGCACAAAAGACAAGCACCTGACCTGATCTAAAAGTGTGGCAGACAATGGAGGTGGCCCTTTGCTTGCCTCTTGCCTGTTTTGGATTTTACCTTCCCAATTCAGCTTGGCTTACCATGCCCCAGTGCCGCTAGCATGAAATAGTCACCCACTTGAACCCCCTTGGATAGGGCTGCTGACCACAAAATATTATGTGATATAACTACGAAGGTTCTCCTGCTGGAAATCTTCATTCTGTCCTAAATATGAGATGTGTGAATATGAATTATGAATATGAATTTTTGTGTTAAGTGTGCATGAAACTGAGGTAACCAATTAAATTAATGAACGCTTAATTGACCGCCATTTGATACTGCTTATAGCTGTGGTAGATGATCATTTCCAGAAGAAATGTTATTTCATGAAAAAATATCATCTAATGATAACTCAGGAAATGTAGAAAATCATTAAATGTGAAGTCCCGCTATACAAGTCCTGATTTATGTCATGGTTTGGAATATCACCTGCGATGCCTGTGGGGTGAATGTGAAGGTAGTGATGTGTCTGTAAACAGTTAACAGCCACAGCTTTTGAGTGGATTGCTAGTTTAGAAATTAAAAGAATGGTATTGACCCCTCCTGCATATTTTGTTATGTGGCTGCTAAAGCTTCTTTAGATACAGTTAGAGAATGAATATTGTTTTACTACAGCACGGTGAGAGGTATGGTTAATTGAAATTAGAATTGTATGAGAAATCCAATGCACTGGGTTTGTATCCCAGGGAAATGTAAAGATCTGCAGAACGGAAGAGGAGTAAAACATGCCAGCTTTACAATGCGCTGGGGACCAAAAGTTCCAAGCACAAAGTTATAGAAATATTCCTTACTGTGAATATTAAAAGATACAAAGCTGTAGGACATGGGAAGTTTTAAATCTTTCTTCCCTGCGGTGTGTTGTGTACTGGTAGCCACTGTAACTTTTAGAGGGCAAGAGGCCAAGAAAATATTACTTCCTTACTGCAAATGCAGCTTTTATTTTCTTGTGAGAATTATAAAATCTATTTGCTAGGTATGTCAATAAATACAGCAGCACTGGTAGTTGCAGCAGTCATCTAGGTTTTCTTTTTTCAAATTTGTTTTTGTTTTTAAGAATAGCACACCCATTTCTTGTCAATATTTAATTAAAACAATTTCATGACACACAGAACAGGATTAAATAAAGTAAACCTTTTTTTAGACCTGTAACTTCTGTAATGAAAATGGATCACACTCCAGGTAGATGCAATGCTTTTAGTGAAAGGGGGGTGTCAAATTGTTCTTAATCATAAATCTTGAGGATATAGGGCGAATTTGCTATATGGAAATACAGGTAACTTCTAGTGTCTATAAGTACCCAATTGCAGTTTAACCAGAGTGGAAAGGCCTGTAAATGATGCAGGAGAATTTTTAGAGTCCTTCTGCACTGAAATCTTCCAGACTCATTCTCATGTGCTAATTTTACAAGCTGACTTGTCATCTTTCCTCTTGATCATAGAGCTACACCAAGGAAGAAAACCCTTATAAATGTCAATGCTCAATGTCACAAAAAGAGAAATAGGACAGCTCAGTTACAGCAGGTCAAGGAAGTTCTCGGACAAGTATTCCACATGAAGTTACTGACTTGCCTAGAAGATATAATTTGGCAGCCATATATGCCATCACTTAAAAAAAAAAAAAAAAAGCCAGTTAGGAATATAAAGGAAGAATAAGAGTATTGTAAGTATTTAAGCCAGCCAATCCTGAAAAGGATGAATTTGCCTCTGAGCTGATGCTCAGGACTTTTACGCAAAGAACAAATCGTTAGTCCATAAAGTAGCAGGCACAGTTACCATGGAAAATCAAAATAAAGTTACATATAGTATAATCAAGTAGAAATATACAGACCACTTTGTACATCAGAATGTTTACTGGGAATGGGAATAACAATGAATTTCCAAGCAAGATGTTCTATGACTATACACTTATTTTAGCAAAATACTACCTTGCATCAATGAAGGATATTCTGTCCTTCTCACCCAGAGTAAGCATGTTATATAGATAGTAAGAACAATTCTGCTGGTGCAACCATGCAGATGAAAGGAACTTCAGACGCCACAATAATCATAGTTGTCCAGACCCCTTACCAGCATAATGATGTGTCACAGTTATAAAAGTATTAAGAAAATTTGCATAGTGACAATTACCTGAGATTAAAATACCTGTTTTACGTGAGTAGATACACACAACAAACCTACATGTCCTGTGTAAGTTCTTTTAAAAAACCCAACAACTATTTTATACAAGGGATGAAGGAATTGAACCATTTTGAACTTTCAGTTAGACTATGTATCAGTAGTTTTCTACTTTCTTCTGCTTCAAGTATAAACAGAACTGAAATGACTGAATGATGCATAATTAAAATGTATGTCAGAAACACGACAAAAAAAGAACAGAAATGGATCAAAACAGTCCTAATGTAACTTAATAATGTGATTCTATATTTGACTTTGGGTAGGCTACAAAATGCTTTTAGACAGGAAGTATTTTATTATCTCTGCATCTGAAAGATTATTTTTCAGTAGGTCACTTTTATGTTACAATATATTGAGTTAATTCAATGTTTGTGAAAGAGAACTGTTTTTCCTAACACATTAAAGAAAGAGAAAATCTAAAATCACTTGATGACACTGTGATGGTAACTCAGATGTAAACTCTGGGGTTGTTCAGCCTGGAGAAGAAGAGGCTGAGGGGAGACCTTAGAGCTCTCTACAACTACCTGAAAGGAGGTTGTAGAGAGGTGGGGGTCGGTCTCTTCTCCCAAGTCACAGATGATACGACAAGAGGAATTGGCTTCAAGTTGCACCAGGGGAGGTTCAGATTGGATATCAGGAAAAATTTTCACACTGAAGGAGTTATCAAGAATTGGAATGGGCTGTCTGGGTGGTGGTTGAGGCACCATCCCTGGAGGTATTCAAAAGACAGGTTGACATAGTGATTAGTGACATGGTTTAGTGGTAAGTTGTTTTTTATCAGAGTTAGGTTGATAGTTGGACTAGATGATCTTAAAGATCCCTTCCAACCTAGACAATTCTATGATTCTATGTAAAAAATTCAAGTAATTCCATAGACCTTGATGGAATTGCTTTAAATTTACATACATATAACTCAGATCAAAATTTATTCAAGGTCATTCAAAGTGAGTTAATGAGCACTAATTTCAAAATATGATAGAGACAGTTTGTGCTGAGAAGTTAAAAATCTTTTAATTCTTGAGATTTAGGCTGTGCAATACATTTTTAAGGAACTGATGCATATTTATTGCTGCTTCTGATTATTGAACAGTTATATAAATTTTTATCCTTAGAAACAAGGTGCAGTGCCATACTGACTGAGGTCCTGCTGACAGAAATGGTTTATCTACTGCTGTAGTTCAGAATATGCCAAACAGACCATGCCATTGTTCTGTGTGCTGAGGAGCAAATTGCTTGAGTGGCTGGCTTGGCAGAATTATCAAGGAAAGGCAAGCCTAAAATTTTACAAACAAATAAAAACGTTTCAAGTCTAAGTGAGGAGAGACTTTTGAAGCGAGTCTTAGTCATGCATGAACTTTTGAAAAAATGTTATCACAGAGCTATTTCTAAATGAAAGCAAGTGTAGTATTGACATACTTTTCCAGTCAAATATTATCAATAAAGAACTGACAGTACCCTGAAGGTGCTCTGCCAGGTAGCCAAATCTAGCAACACCAGAGAGATTAAACAATGATTATAGCGTTTACTATCAGTTTTATGGGTGGAGTTTTATCTCCATTTCCCTCTGTTTTAAAAGCAATTTTGCTCATCAAGGATGTCCACAGACACTAAGATAGAACAATTCTCAGTTTGCAAGAACATATTTTTGTTTGCATCCTCTGTCATATGATGAAAATGGCATATTATTTTGAACTGCATTAATCTCAGTTTATGTTGTGAAAATGAATTAAATAAAATCACAAATATTTGAATAGACATGAGATCCATGTTTTTAATTTATCATTCAAACAAATTAAGTTAATAAATGAGTTAATGAATTAAGTTAATAAACTGTGTTTATTTTGTGCTGAAGTCTCAATCATTTTTCTGACAAAAAAATGCCAAGTTGCCTAAAATAGACAGTAAACTCAATACCCAAAGAACTAAGACTTACGTCCTTGTTTTTTTTTGAGTTGCTGAAGTTTTCTCCACTAAGTTCAACACAAGCAAAATTTCATTTCAACATATGGATTAAGTTAATGAAATAGAGAGAATCTGCAAAATTCATTCCTTGTAACGGCTACCTCCTTTTTCATGATTGGCAGAAGAAAAAAAAAACAAAAAAAAACAGTGACTGCTTTAAATCTTTCTCTACCAACTCATTTCCTCCAGGGCCAGAAATGAAAGTATCTCCAGAGCAAGCATCACACGTCTTTGGGAATATGTTAGGAAGCAGAGCTGGAGATACTGCATCTTTGCAGGTGCCGCAAAACCAAGAGCAGAAACTGAAATTCTGAAAAGGTGTTTGTTTTTTTGTTTCACATACAGTTTAGAAAGAGGGAATCTGGTTTCTAAAAATCTAGAAACTTTTGTTCCAGTAAAAAGTAATTTTTACATTAATTCAGTACTGACCATACGCAGCTACTCAAAACCAATGCTACTCTGCACTTATTTTCTCAGCTATTAAACTTAATTTTTTAGATTAACACAGAATTTATTATTATTGTGTTATTACTAGCTTCAAGAAGCGTCACATTTAAGGAATGGTTCCTTGAACTCTGCTAGATTTCCTTACCTGTTCATATCATCTAGATGTTCAGCAGCAAAATAAAAACTTTTGATCTTAGGATGGCAGGCTTTGAATGCACTGTAGAGGAAAAACATAATTATAAAAATGTAATGGCACAATTTTTTATTTATTTTTTCGTAAATAGTGCAGTCACCAAGGAATGAGATGAGTTTTCATCATCTCAAGAATTTCCAACATTTCTTGAGTTGTTGGGTGCCTGCTAACAGTATACAAACACAGAACGTTTAGGATTGTGCTGGATTTCATAAAGTAAAGTGCTCTTTAACTACCTGTTTCTAAATAATGCTTGATTCATATGTGCAGAAATATCATTCAACAATAACCTTATGCATACTATATTTGGATAAAGTTAACCAGTTAAGAATAAAATTTTATGTATCAGGTAATTTTTCTGATATACTTATAGGTGTCTATTTTTTCTGAACAGAATATTGACTGAAAAACGTATTTGATACCACAGGAAAATTCTCAGTCTTGGTGATTTCTCACATCCCAATGACCTTCACATTACCTTTAGCTCTAATGGCTGTGTTTCAAACCGAAAAATGTGATGCGCTGATTGAATTCTGAAAAGCTGTTATAAATCAACACTGTGTTCTTGAGGTCATTCTAAGCAATGGGCAATTACACCCCATCTTTTCTTTCCAGCAAAGTAATCAACATGACTGGGCTGAGAGAATTACTGCATTTCATACATGATATGAAATAAATTACTAGAAAGATTTTTTTAACTGTGTTGGATAAAGATTTATCGTGAAGGACTTGGAGATCCAGAAAATGCATAGGAAAGTAATTAATAATTTACAGACTAGAAGAATAATTTTTGAGAACAGCCTAAAGTTTCTCTTAAAATAAGAACAAAAATGCAGGACAGTCCAAAAGAAAATAAGTAAAACTGCAAACTTCATGCAAGAAGAACATCATCACCATTTTTCTGAGACATGATAAAATGTATGTAACTATATAAAGACATATAGAATAATTCTCAATCTCTCTAATCCACTGCATCTCAGAAAAATGGTAATGATGTTCTCTATGTGTATAACGCTTGCAATTTTAAATATATATGTCTATATGTGTACATATATGTAAATATATGAGAATAGGTTTTAAGATATCAGGGATATGAAACTGATATCCAGAAAAGCTACTGTTAGTAAAGGTAATGTAAAATTGAGACAAAAAGAATTTCTCTAACACATGAGCATGACACAATGTAAGGCATCTGAAAGTAGATGACATCTGCTCAGTTCATCAAGTTACTGAGACCCAAAACTTGACTTAAAATTGTCACAGCATCTGCTGTATGGATTTTTAGGCTTTTTCTTTATCTGCCACCCAAGCAAGGAATTTTAATAGCCACATTTTATATTCTACTATCCAGTAGATACCAGATCAAGTGAAAAAAACCCAACAAGTTAACCAGGATGAAATTTTGAGAAATTACTGAGAAATTACTCACTGTCATTCTCTTTTTTTTCTTCATTCTGCCTCAGGATTGATACACTGTGTCAGCAAACTTTGAGATGATAACTAATTTGGAGTTACGTTAAAGATTGATGCCTGGCCATGAACTCGGGGACTTTATTATTTGGATGGTTTCTTCATTATGCCTAAGGGTCTTTATTGAGCTGAAGTTATCGCACACACTCCAAGACCCCCAAACCAAACAAAACCCCACCCCGAAACAGAAAGGAGACAAAAGAAGAAAGGAAAAGTAGGAAAAGAAAGGGCCAGAACCAGCCTTCTCGCTCCTAATTTTGCTTTTGTCAAGCACTGTGATTCATGATAAAGTAAAAAAAACCTTCTTCAGGAAAGATGGCACACAGGAGCCACTCTGAATTTGCCTGTTCTGCATGAGCTTATTCTGTGATACAATCAAATGATCATCATAACAAAGTCCATTATGTTACTATTTTAAGGGAAAACTGTCCTTTGTTCCACTTTTTTCTATGGTAACATTGGATGATTTTTGACTATACTTACTATTTCTTGCGGCACTCACTGGCTCTGTCAATTTTAAACTCAGGTAGACTGATGAATCCTTCTGCTTTTTCATCCTGCAAAGGTAGTTCTAGATATCACTGTTGTTAAGGTGTCAAAAAAAAACCCCACCACATCGAGAACTTAAAGATCTTTTCACTTGCCTTCTTACATAAGAAATACTACAGTATGCTGCTCTGCTCCGGCAAACTTCCCACAGAAGTCACTGGGACTTTTGCCAAAGTAGTAAGACAAATCCCTTGGTATAAAATACAATTTTAAATACCCAGTTTTCTCAAACAATTTCACAGCTGAACCAGCCTTTGAAAATATACAAAATGACCAAGTGTATTCAGGCAATTAGTTGTTGTAATTAGTTAATTTGTGGAAAGATAGACTAATTAGGAAGGAGAAATGCAGTCTACTGTAAGAAATAGGGAAATAAGCAATTCAATGTGTGCTGCTTACCATCTTTATATGGTATCACAGCTAAGAGGCATGGTATCTCTTCAGTTACTTTCATCCCTCTCCAACACTCAGAAGACACCTGATCTTCTGCATCCCTCCTCTAAAGACTTGCACAGTTGATATTATTAGATATTCAATCTGCCTTGACTTCTTACAATTTAAAATAATTCTTTACTTTAAGCCACTAATAAATCAGTAGCACAGATTCTCTTATTTAACTGCTCATAACTTTGCACGAGAAATTAATACAGGATCATGGAAGTAAAACTGCAGAAAATTTCACAATTCCACAGAATTGTATCTTTTTCTCAGAATAACCACAGTTATTTATGCTACATATGCGGTCCATAGGACTATGTGTTTTCTTAACAATAAACAAATAAAAGACACAAATCAGCACATAAAACAGGAATTAGAGTTATTCTGTGGAAGGTACAGGGTTGTAACACGTTCTGCATTAGCAGGTATTTTAAAATCAAAAGGACACTGTTTAGAATAATCTTGCTATTTCTTTTTTGCATGGTTGTCTAAGGAAACAAAATTTTGGCAAAAGCCCTGTTCACTTTCTGTACATCTGCCACTGAGGCTCCCCTTGCCAGCTTTTGAATCTATTAGTGGCTGCAGACACTTTGATAAGGGAGTGGAGGTCTCAAAAATAACCATGTCTCAGCAAGTCTCAGGGAAACGTGGGTGTGGGGGGTGAAGACAGAGGCACACAGACCACTGTCTTCTCCCCAGGTAAGTAAGGCACAAATCAGTGGTTCTGCATGCTCCTTGACCACAGCCAGTGACCAGTCATCATACTTGTAGATATGAATTACTGCCCTGATGAAGACCTGAAGGACTGAGGATGGAGATGAGGGAGTTAGGGTTACCAAGCTGAAGCTGGGATCTAGGCACAAATGGGATGAGTCTGTGCAATAACAGGCTTCGGTAACTCTGCTCATGGAACAAATTGCTTTCTGTTTACTCAGGGATAAGTTGTGGATCACAATATTCTAAAGAGGTTATGTACAATTGCTTGCAGTAATTAAAAGATAAAGTCCAGGACAGAGTTCATCAACATGTTGGCAATGATTTTATCTCAGGATATTTACTAATGAGATGGGAAGGGTTGAAAACCAAGGCTTTTTAACTCGTTGGCAAAAAGCTTCTTTGCTAAACTGATATAAATAAGTGTGTACTAATGCAGAACAGGTCGCATGATCAATGCTGTATGCAATTCAATTGGGCTGTGCCAGTGCTCTGAAGTTCAGCGCATATAAGCACTGAAATCATACCAAAAGCTACAAAGAAGGAATGACAGGGGAACACAACTGAGAAAACAAAAGCATCTTCCTAAATTGCCAGAGGTTTTGGTGATTTCACTAGCACAGATAAACAAGGAACACTAGACAGCACATCATTAAAGATTACACTCCCAGGACTAAGCTTGAATGACAGGATTAAATAATTACCTTTTCCCTTTCAAGGGTTTGAGGACAGATTTATTCCAAACTGGTGAGAGCAGTGGATAGGAAAGTGTGTTATTTCTCCTGTTAGTTAAAGGTGAATTTGAAGGACCAAATATCTCTGGACCTTAATGGTAATTTATTCAACCAGTTAATACTAATTACAGTATAGTTATTTGGGTGAATAAAGTTATTTACATATATAAGCACTCAAAGGACTGGCTTCCCACTAAATCATGACTACAGCCCTACTGAGCTGAGTATTTGTTGAGACCATGAGTGCAAATGCTTACCTCTTCATTGATATACCAATATAGAGATGTATCCTTCAGGACAAACCAGTATTTTTTCCATTTCTGGGAGAAATAACTCTTGGCATCTTTCTTTTTCCAAAGCCAGCCTTCACAGTCCCCTCGACCAAGATCTTTACATGAGATCCGTCTTTTGCTTTTACCAGGAATAGGAGCTGAAAATGTCAACAGGTTGACGTGAAAGCATTTGACTTGTTCACTAAATCAACAAGACAGCTAGCCAGAAAGCACTATATATTTGCTTACGAAAATTAATTAAAAATTTCAACCTTAATTTGCCATGAATAAATTATTGCAAACATTCTATTTCTACCACGAAGACTATGCAACGCACCATAATTTAAAAACCGAAACAACCCATGTTCAGCACCTCACAGAGCTCATACTATGGGTAAGGCATTATAGAGGAAAGAAAGATAAGATATTTAAAAATAAGGAAAATGTTTATTTGTAATTTTCAACAAATAATATAATAATATTTCACATCAGATTAAAGCACACAGCATATAAATTCATACGCTTTCACACTTGACTGCCAAATACAACTATGTATGTACATACTTCACAGGTATTCATAAACCTCTCTTTGCAGCTCCTTTTGCAACTAAAGAGTTCCTAAAGCCTTTGTACTCCTAAATTAAAGCAGGACAATTTACTGTGATATAAATTACCTGACAGCTTAGGTAATGAGCAAGAACTGCACTAAGGCATTACATGCATATGAAGTGAAAATCTAGCCCTGGTCCCAAAGAAGCTGGAGTCTAAGTATTCAAAAAAATTATGACAGTGGACATATGCAGGTAGATGAACATTTGGAAACTATGAAATATCAGTAATAGATTAACACCTTCTCAACATGAGCAACTCAACTAAACATTGGATTGAAGCTAACAAGATCTAGTTCCTCTACTAGAGGAACTGCAATACCATAAACATGCTGGCAAATCCCTTTCTACTACCAATACATGAAAACAAATTGAATTTTTACCTTTGTTCTTCTTTTTACTTTTCTGCTGTAGAGAAGACTGCTGAAATGTCTACAAGAAAATCAAAATGGAATTAGTGAAAATACAATTTTAATGTTCAAACACATCCTTATCATAAAAGAAGCATAATTTTGTACACTCTGAAGTCATCACCAGGTACCACTGGCCAAAATACTTCTAGGCCTAAGAAAAAAGATAATTTTAGTTCATCTGTTTATAAGGTTATAAAGCAAAAACTCACCGTGAAACATCTTAAAATAGACCACAAATTAGTTTGCCAAAAGAACTGGTGTTCCACTCTAAAACTTTAACACTTTTCAAGTTGTTAATAAGGAAACAATGTCTCCCTTTGGCTAGTATGATAGTGAAGCTCCACAGCTTGTGTGTTTCTGATACATTGTCTAATTAAGGTCTTCCTGACATAAATATGCAAATTAACATACTGCCTAATACAGGTGTGCAGGCATTCATATGATGGTCTTTAAAACATCAGACAATTTTCTCAGAAACAGGCTAGTATTTTTAAAGATACCAATAAAATTCCAATAAAAGTCACCCAAATAAATATTCTGAAATAGAAAGCACTTTATTTTTTACTGGATTTTGACCAAAAGCATTTCCCTCCAGTTCATCCACTCCCATGAACTGACCCACTGCCTTGGCATTGCCATTTGCAATGAGAGAGAATGGAAATTATTCCTTTACTTAAGATCATAGACTATTAAAAATCACAATACATATTAACATATTTTATGGTCATTTTTGTAAAAAGAAAACTTTGACTCAGTTAATCACTATCACTCTAATGAATTAAAGAAATAATTCTGTATTTATGACTCCAAAATATAAAGGTGTGAATACCTTTCATATGAAAGGTATATGTGCTGAATACCCCTTATTTCAGCTTATTGTGAATCAATAAAAAAAAATCAAAGCTTTTGTGCTACTTGATAAAAATAAATCTAGGCAAAAGCACTGACTACCCTGTGAGCCCAAGTCCTGTTCCTAGCAAATAAGACAAACCCTTATGCTGGTTTACCAGGCTCCCTTTTCAACTCAAAACAGCGGCTTTTCATTTTCTCCTGCTTGCTTCTCCTACATCTGTGCTCATATGCAGGAGGCTAAGGTTCAGCTTCCAAAGGATGTCTTGCCTCACAGCTGAGATATTCTCAAGCAGCAAATACTAACATGTCCACAGGGATAAAATGCCAACAATATAATGATAATTATCTGCAATATAAAAATATTAACTAAATCAGGCTGATCCCTTGTAGATTGTATCTGAAGAAGAGTACTCAACTGTATTGCCATCTCAGATGGGCAAAATAGGCTGCCACTGGGAAGAAAAAAGGAGCCAATTTTTTTCCATTCCCTGGCTCTTGTCCTTCTTCTTCTCCTCTTGGTATCAATTCTATCACCAGCAGCTCTCAGCAAGCCAAGACAGCAACAGCATCCCAACTTACATGACGTGAAATAATTCAACTTGCATAGGACAAAGAAGGATCTTTGTGGCCCAGGAATAACAGAGTGACCAGGCAGAAGTGTGTAAATAAGTCAGAGAATCATAGAAACATAGAATCGTTACAGTTGGAAGAGACCTTAAAGATTATCGAGTTCCCTCTTGGATGCTTTGAAAATCTTACGTAATTCAAAGTGGTTGAAAAATCACACACATGTACGAACACAGAACTTTAGCACTTCTTAGTTCACAACCCAGACAATATCATTCTGCTGTTTGACTTTTCTTCACTAGTATTTTCACAGTGCCAAAAAGGAAAAGGAAAACCACCACTTGGTTTTCTTATTAAGTGATTCTGAAGGCATTCGAGAACAATATGAAAGCCTTCTCTTTAAATGTTTCATCTGTAAATTTAACCTACAAATGTGAGTTCACACCTCTCAACTTCTGAGTCAGTTTTTGGGAAGAAAGAGTAATGAAGGGGTATCAGTTTTTAATAGGAAGACACCACGTAATTTAGATGTCTAGCCATTTTCCTGTACATTGTATCATATTGCAAAATAGAAAGGTTTTATCAAATCCAGTTATTATTATAAATTAACTCATTAAATTAAACTATAATTTAGGACAAAAATCTACAAATGAGAGGAGTTCCTGGGAACTCTTCAACTTCAGTAATTTTAGCAAACACTTTAGATTACTTTACATAGACTGCGGGTTTCATATTGGTTCATCCTTTGCAAAACCAACACCAGCTTTTTGTTTTGTCTTTTTTTTTTTTTTTAACTTATAAGATGTATAAGCAATATGCATTAGTCAGTGCCATTGAGTTTCAAACTCACATGACATGTAAGCTAAAAAAACCTAAGTGAGTATGAAATCTAAGAATGTTTCTTCTGTTGCTTTTTTTAGGAAATCATCAAATGCAATCTGCAGCTTCTTCTCAGTTATTAAATAATGCTTAATGCCATTTTCTCAATACTGTTTAGAATCACGGGATGGTGAAAGAGATCATGTCCTCCCTACTGCTCAGAGGCTTTGAAGCCAATGCTGGATCATGTTCTTCAAGGTTTTCTCCAGCCAAGTCCAACTATCTCCAAAGAGGAGATAGGAGACAGGAGATAAGGACAGCCTCTTTAAGCAACCTATCCCACCGTTGGTGACCACAATGTTTCCCCTTTTACAGCTTAATTCTATGATGTGGAAAATAAGGAAATAACATAAATGCTTCTTTTTAATGCCATGAACCCTAAAGCTAAGGATTCTCACCAAAGCCAAAAATTTACTTGTACTAAAGCAAATTTGCTGCAAGATACTATTTAATCACCCACCCACAAAGATGAATTTCAACATATGTTCACTGCATTTTGATACATCTTGAGCTTTGAGCAACTGCTTTCACATACATCTTGTCCCAGTTTCCCAGAATTCATGTATCCTACTAATTCTGACAGTGAGCATGAAAAGAAATAGAAAACAGCATTCTAGATTAAAGGAAGTTGTTAGCAACTCAAAATAAGAAATAAAATGGACACAAGAGTACCACTGAAAAGATGAAATAAATGAATACCTTAATCCAAACGGAAATTGTCACTCCTGAAGAAAATTTGAAACTGTTTCATTATATTCTGAATTATATGCTTTCCAGTTGCCCAAAATATAATGAGCAAAACTTTCCATTATGCAAAAGCAAGGTATCATTTGACGTTTAACGTATATCAAGACTCCCTTGAATACCCTAAGCTTCAGTTTGTCGAATGTGATAATTTTCTCCTGTAATATGTGATGTTTGAGCTTTTGTATTTAATAATATACCTAACTAAACTCTCTGATAAATGAACCTCTAAGAAGAATATCAAAGAAACATTTTATACATAAATATGTCTGTGTTAGCTTTCAGCAGCCTCCAAAGCATACATATTTCAATAGGAACAAAACATCATTTATTAAAGAGATGATTAAAGATGTTTCTGAGGTGGGTTTTTTATTTTTTTTTATATAAAAGTGCTAGCCCACCTCTAGCCCTACCTTTCTAAGGGCCTAGCTGCATATCTCATCAGGCAATTGAGATTTCACTGTGCATGGAAGAGCCATAACACTTCCTCTCTTACTGCAACTGTTCATTACCAAACTTACTATGTGGGTTATATTTACTTTAACACTCTTCCAAATGATTGACAGGGTTCTGAAAGCCCATCAGAAGACTGCACAGCTGTAAATAGCTACCTGCCTTAGGGTATGCTTTCCCATGCTTTTGAGATTACAGCACAGTAATACAGCCACATAGTAAAAAATTTCCAGATGGAGGCTCACACTAACAAAGGAGGTCACCAAGTACCTATAACTTTAGCCAGAAAAACATATAGATGGTATAATCAACAATACAGAATCACAGAATCATTAGAGTTGGAAGGGACCTTAAAGATCATCGAGTTCCAACCCCCCTGTCATGGGAAGGGACACCTCCCACTAGGCCAGGTTGCTCAAAGCCCCTATCCAGCCTGGCCTTGAACATTTCCAGGGATGGGGTATTCACAAATTCTCTGGGCAACCTGTTCCAGCATCTCACCACCCTCACAGTAAAGAATTTCTTCCTAATATCCAATCTAAACCTCATCTCTTCTAGTTTAAAAACATTACCGCTTGTCCTATCACTATGCTTCCTGCAAGCACACAATCAAGCATCATCATCTTTGCACACATATAACAAAATTTTCAAGAAATGAGAAAATCGGGGTTTTATCCCATCCTCAGAGTTATCCAAGCTTCTGTCTGCTTTCACCTCTTCCTATAAAGTATTCATGCTTGGTTAGTACCACACCTTCTGTATATTTGCTCATAACGGAAGCAAGATTGAAAGTTAGTCATTAACATCCAGAAGCCTGAAAATGTGAGTATTTACTATGAACTATTTAGTACAAATTTAATAGCTCTCTATTTGGAAAAACATATTTAAATAAAAGTGTTAAATATTGTAAGTTTCAATTAATTTGTTTGTTTCATGCCAAATAGGAAACTTAATAATATTGATATTAGAAGATCAGTTTAAATTGGAGTGAAACTGCTATCAGGAGAGATGGATATTTGAAAAAACTCATGTTATGATGAAAGTTAGAAAATTTCTGTTCCAGTTGATACCTCAAATAAAAGTAGAAGACAAACAGACTGGGAATCAAAATTATTGATTTGGAATTACTGGTTATTTTGTCAAACTTCAAGAGTCTGAGGAAGAAGTTTAAAGATTTGGGGTCAAACTATACCTATATAAGAGCTTCTCTAAGATCTAACATAAATTCCACGTGCAACCAACAGAACATGATATCCATGTCCAAAAACAGGTATATTCTAATAGTTACAAAAACTCCTCCATGAATAAAGAATTTATAGGCCTACCAAATAAAAGACCATAACTGATAATCTGGATTGACCATACAAATTAGTACTAAATTTGACAGCTCCTAAAATCCTCTCTCAAGTGTTTTTTTGTTTCTTCAGAGATTTCCTACTCGCTCATTTTCAGAAAGCTGGAAGAGAGAACCATGTTATGGAAATAATAACTTCCAACTCTTGTACCCGAATTTGAGCTCAGTCTGATTGAGAAGGGAATGGCAGGTATCTTCATAGTTTTTTTGAGAGCTCAAGTCAAATTCAATTTTTCTCAAGCTGCAAGTTTAGACACTAAGGAACTATTTACAGTCAGACAGTTTCCCTCTGTCACTGTAAGATAACCTTCTCCAGTTTCAGCAGAGTAGCTCGTAATATTTCTGATTACTGGAACTTTTTGCTGCAGATGGAAAAGTCAGTATCTGGTAAAAAATGAAAGCTGGTGCTGCCAATTATTTGACTGATCTCTCACTCAATACTTTCAGAACACTGGCAGTGTTCTGTTTTCACAGTCTTGATTCACCACATATAGATGCTCCTGCATTTGGTGTACTGAGATCCAAAATTTCGGAGCTAAAAGAAGATTGAAAAGGGGGAAAAATTCAAAGCTATTTATATTACATTGTCACACTATGCATCACTACTAACAACTCATGCTTAAGGATACTCCCAACAGAGGATTTTGCTAAAATCTTTTTTGTTTACCATCTTGTTTAGTCTCCGGTAAGTGCTAACAACAGATAGTATTAATTATTTTCATGCTATTTGTGGAAAATACAGTTTTCAAGGACTATGTTACAAAGATATGATGAGAGAAGACCTCTGGAAGCTCAGAAAGTTTGAAACCTCCTGCCGATCAGAAGCAGAATTTCTTTCATAACAGATAAATGTTTTGTATACAGCAGGAGCAGGTATTGGCCCATTACTAAGTTTAGACCTCAAAAACAAGCAAAAGATTACTGTTTATAATCAGCTAGGTCTTGAAGCTAGCAGAGCCCATACAGGACATCTGCAAGGCAGTTTTGGGAACATGAGCTGAAGCTGGGCTACACTTGATGCTCTGAAGGAATCAGTTACCAGGGCCAAGGGTGAAATGAAGCATCTATGGGTGAAATGGAAAAGGAAACCAACTAAGCAAGTGGGATAAGGAAAGACTATGCTCTAGAGTTACGATCCTGTGTGGGAAGGCAAAGACTTCACTGCCTTGTTTGAAGTTTTCTGTGTTGACTGGGGTTCAGAGATTGCTAACAGAATCTGCACATCTGCAAAAAATCTCATGCTTGGGATATCCAATTTGTCAGGTCACAAAGTGTGTTTTCAGGAACCTCTCCTGTTCCAGTAATCACAAACTCTAAGATTATTCCAAATCCCACTTCTTACAATCCTTCTTGTTACATTTCGCTGAATAAATGTTCAGTCATTATCTACTTCTGGATTTTGAACTTGTCCTACACTCAACACTCTCTGATTTATCTTTGGGTACAACTATTTAGTTGCCCATAAATGGTACCAAGTGAAACTAAACTGTGAGTAAAGTATCTTTAATATGCTGCAAAGGCTCTGGTTTACCCAACCCTTCTAAAAGCGGAGCTTCACTCTGGTAAGGTAAAATGCAAATACAGTAAATGGGAAGACCCACATGAGAGAAAATCTAATACAAAAGCACAGCAGTGAAAACAGATCCAGAAATATTTCTTAAGCCAAAGTCACACACTGATGACAAAACAGTCATCACATGTAAGTAATTCATAAATCCATGGTGAGTTGGAATGAAAAGTGATTTACAGACAAAGGATGCTGCTGTTGATTAACAACACCCTGAAACCTTCAGTCTTGCCTCCCCAAAGCAAAATTTATTGAATCAAATCTTGATCTTTTGGTGCTTTGGTAACAGAAACTTCTGCTCTCCCTGCACAGTTCTCTCTGCTCCTGAGCATACTCTGTAATAAAAACACCACACCTGGGTTTAAAAGGACAGCATTCACTAGGGTTCTAGCTAAGACATTTAATACTGAAACACAGTAGGAACATTATATACAAACAGACTTCTAAAAATGAGCTTTTGTAGTACAAACAAAATAATGTCAACAAATAAGGCAGAATGATTATACTAAATATCCTGTGGATATTTCTCTTTTAAATATAAGGTGCCTCAGACAGAGAGGAGCATTGAACCACTGGTTCTGTCAAATGAGTTGAGAGGCACTGACATATTAACAGCGAGTGGAAGAACAGATCCCAGAACACAAAGCTTGGTATGTTATCCTACACACAGTATTACTCCTCCTCCCTTTGTTTCCCTTTTTCAGAACTGCAGAAAGGTGTTTCAATAGTAAGGCCAAATGAATCTGTATTTGGAAAATTTGGCAAAGCAATAATTTTCTTGGGAGCAGCCAAAAAGTGCATTTTAGACACGATAATTTTCTACATTTATCTGACAATCAATGGCTCTGTTCCTGTTTCTATTCATTCTCTCCTTTCCCCACAGCAGTGTTATGAAACGCTTCTAGGAGGTATCAGACTGTGCATCTGTCATGCACAGTCACACCTCTAACTAAATTCCTGTATTTTGGGAGTTCTGACCATGAATTCTTAATGCATGCATTTTATTAGTGACCACAAGGATAAAGAAAAAGTAGCTGTCCTAAGAGGAATATGCCAAGAGTTTTTATTGCAAAAAAAAAAAGTAGCCCAAGACCTTGAAGCTGCCAACTTTGTAGCTGCTTCTGGTGCAGGCAATGGCTATGCTACCTGTGTAGGACAGTCTCCTTATTACACAATCTACAAAGTCGGTTTACATCAAAGACGTCTAATCTTTTCATACAACTGATCCTATATCTGCTTATCTAAGAAGAGTATGGTAACGAAGGACAGAATTGTGGTTGTCTGCAATATGATAGAAAGCATAGCTTTTCTGTTCAGGGATTTTTATTCATTCTCAGATCCCTAAATTTTTCCTCATAATTTAGGGGGGTCTGTGGCAAATTTTGCATTAGTTGGATGCAAATTTGGAATTGCACAAGCACAACTTAGAAAAGTAAATTAAAACAATTTTTATATCTTCAGGTCACATTGAGAAAATGCTTTCTACCACCAGGAAAAGATTCTCCTTCCTAGCCATAAAGTCACAGGACTTGCTTACAGAAACACCGAAGCAATAGAACTTCTGGACAGTATCAAATTTAAACGAAGTTCTCATATTCCCACACTGTCTTTTAGACTGACAGAACAAGGACTGCAGAATTGTCATAGCTGCCTGAAGCAAATGAGGATAAAAAGTTAAACTAGGCAAGTGCTGTTCATTAGAATAATTTATTCTGAGATCATTCTTCTGCTCTACATCTACTCTGAAACATGTAATTTTGGTACCTCCCACGCTGCTTTTATTGACAGTAAGTAATCTAGGAGAGAAAGGGAGGGTTCAAAAACTATATGTATTCTTTAAAGGCAAAAGTCCAAGATGTATCAGTTGTTCCATCGCTGTGTATGTTTCCACTGCATCTATTTAAGATAGAAAAAGAATCTTAATTATAACCCATTACAGAACAGTATTTAACCCTTTATTTTGATTTCTACCCCACTGAAACTCCCAGTTTCATCTCTTACTGAAGAGAATGGACCGAGTCAGAGAACCATGAAATGGCTGAGGGAGGAGGGTACCTCTGGAGGTCACTGTATCCAACCCTATTGCTCTAAGCAGGGTCAGCTAAAGGGGATTGTTCAAGGCTGTGTCCAGTTGTATTTTCCGTATCTCCAAAGACGGAGACTCCATAAACTTCATGGGCAACCTGCTCCAGTTAAACCATCTTCAAAGTAAAAGTAGTTTTTTCTTACATTTACATGGATTTTCTTGTATTTCACTTTATGTCCTTCCATAAAGTATCACTGAGACAAGTCACCCCATATGTACTTCAGAAACCGTGTGGATTGCTTGTGCCTTGTAGTGTTCCCCCTCCAGTAGATATCAGTAAGATCTCTTTTGAACAATGTAATTTCCTCCAGGAAAAAACTGGTTTTGCTTAGAAAATTTCTGTCTTATTCATGGGAAAGGTAGGTTTTTCCTCTGTATGTTTATCTAGACATTAAAACAATAAGACTATCCAAGCAGATTTAAGAGACTTCTTCTGCAATTGATCTATGTTAGATTACAGAGGTGATCTGTGGCACAGCACAAAACCCATCCTGGACCTTCTGGGAAGAAAATTTAAACTATTGTAAAGCACCACAGAAGTCAGCCCCGGGGTATTAACAAAAGCTTCCATAAGGCCCCTAGACTTGAAGAAAAATCATTAGCTTAAAATAAAGGTCCCATGCCCCCATGCAACACTTAAGTGCTTGCTTCTTATGAAAAGAGTACCCACACAGCTCCTTCTGGTGGAGCAGTAAGCAACACTTCTGATTGTGTCCCTCAGCATGATCTCTTTCAAATTGCTCAGTCTGACTGTGTGACAGAGAAAAGTGCAGGGGATGTATGTGCTCTGAGGGTAGAACTGAGAAAACAATTTTTTTGCTTTGAGGAAGATATGCTCTTGCAAGCTATTCTATGTTAGCACTTGGGCATAATATTCTTTCAGTGAAAGAAACAAAAACTCATTCCAACTTCCAAGACTATTACAGTTTTGGTGAAAAATCAATAGAACAAAAAATTGCACTTTTCTGGAGCTAAAAAGTTTACAAAGGCTTTGGTGAAACGGGAGATTAGCACACATTTGCATGTGAGAGAAGCAGTCTTACCAAAGGAGATGCACAAGACAAATTACAGCCACCAAAATGCTTTCCTTGCCTATCTCTAGGAGATAAAACATACAAATCTAAGTTTTCTCATTTTAAGTGGTACTATTCATCAGGAGAAAAACTTATTTACTGGCTACAGTACTGCTAAGGACATGTCCTTATAATAATTTCCACTGCTTGGATCTTGGTATTTGAACCCTTCAGGACTAAAATGGCATTTCCAGAACATAGTGTTTCGTGCCTCTTTATTGGTGTACTGTGCTACCAGGAACAGCTTGCAGCAATAGCTGTAGTAATAGTTACATATCAGGATGGAACTCAGGTAGCTCTTGACTATGGGAAGTAACAAGATCTTGAACAGAGGGGAAGTTTCCATGGAGAAATGAGGGAAAGAGCATTTGTATCTCAGCCATCATACATTTTGTTAAAATTCACACCAAACATTTCCATTGCAGCTATGAATTAAGGTAGAAAAAGAACAGTTCATTCCAGCATAAAAGTCACATTACTTACCAGAATTCAGAAAAACTTCCTCTAAGATGAAACCGCACCTCTTAGAAGGTGGTGAAAATTAACATGAGGTCTTTCTAGTTATGTGCTGGTTACGGTGACCTTATGGGTACAAACCAGGTTACGAAATTCATTTTACACTTAGTCCTAAAGTCAGAATTCTGTGGTGTTAGAAATATCTACGTGGGTTAATCTGAAAGCAAAGGGATATCCCTGAGAAATGGATCGTTAAAAATCGTTATCTCTATATGAAAAAGATAAGGTTTTTTTGCTCCGCAGCACAGTAGCTGAGATGGATTGGCTGAATCAGAGATCAGGCGCTAAGCAACAAGCACTTTTTTCCAGTAGAATAGAAACACCTAATAAAACAGCTTCTGTTCAGGAGGCACACTGCTGCAAAGAGCCATTTTCCTCCCAGGTGCAGCAATGCAATCTCCCACGTGTCAGCAATAGGCTTGAGAGGCCAGTGCCGTGGAAGCAGAGCAGAGGAATGGGGCAGAGACTCCTGCAGAATCAAACCCACTACTTGGAAAAAAATCCTACTTATTCAGAAACAACTGTGCTGCCTGTCAAAGCATTCTGATAAAACGGTATGCTGAAACGGAGATCTGAGCTCCCTTTATTCAAATAACATTTTCACCACTCAGTACAAGTTCTTTAGAATGCTGTATTTCATGACGCATGCCAGCCAGTGTCCTTGGTTCCCTTCTTTCATAGTCCTGATGCCTCCCTTTTCTTTGCACAGAAAGGAGCCAGTTAAGAAGTCAGGACCTAGACCTAAGTTCTCATACATGTGACACTCCCCACCATATTGCAGTGATAACTCGGGCCGAGTCCCCTCTGTGCAAAGCCTGACATACACTTCTCTGCTACAATATGCTGCGCTTAATCTTTTCCTAAAAAGAAAAGGGAACTAAACCACTTATTCCACATTAAAAAAAAAAGCAACCTCTCTCTCAACTGCTATTGTGATTGTAGCAGCTACAGGTACTGTAGATTACTGGTGTACAAAAAATGTTAATATCTACAAAAGCAAAAGTCCTCTCTCTGGTAATAAAAGAAGAATGCCACCAGGAATGATTAATTGAAATAGATAACAGAAAAATACAGAATGGGGATGTGAAAGGAAATTAGGAAATGTTCTTAGCTGGGAGATTTATTAGTCTGTAGATCTACATCTCTTGACAATGTAAAATTACACTTTCAGAGCATTATGTTATATGCAGTAAGGAATGAATCTAGACCAGCAGAGCTGGACTAGATGACCTTTACTGTAACTCCCTCATTTTTAAAGAACTCCCCAGCTTCATCATGGGCAGAAATTATAACAGGCCATTTTTTCCCTCATGGTCAGATGGGAAACGACATAATATAGAAAGTTTAAAATATTTTTTTTCCACAAAAACCCTAAAATTGTGCTTCATGATGGTCCATAAACCAATCTTACCTAATCTCTAGAGCCTTCTACTCTGCTGCAATAGTTAAGTCTGTATTTTAATAAAAATGACAGAGTATCTAGAAATAGATGTAAAATCTCCCACATTCAATACCTTCAAATTTCATTTTGGCAACCGCTTCCCCAATAAGAAAAAAATCATGGTATTAACTGTTTCTTTTAAAAAGAAGCAATGCAGATGTGAAAATATTCTCACACTTGCCACAGGAATAACATTTGTCATGAACAATGAAGGTATTATTCCACATAATTACAAGAACTTAGCACTCTCTCCCAAGGAAACGAAATGTTACTACTTCACAAAATGCATGCTTAACCAGAACTCAACTATAAAAGCTACATATGCACATCCACTCACTTCAGTCTTGAGTGTAAAGTACTCAGGGACTAGACCTGGCAAAACAAACATGAGATTACTGAAGCACTTTTACAAGATAATTTTAGCTGAACAGCAATGAAACAGAAGAAACTATGCTTTTATTCTGAGCAAGTTGCTATTGTCTCAGCTGCTCTTGAAATCTCCGTTTCATCTCTCACCTTCAATTGTTTTGCCATAAGGGCAGCCAAGCAGTGCAGCAGGTGGGCTGTGAATTTCTGCAGTCTCCATCTCAGGAGGTTTTCAACATCTGGCTGGACAAAGCCCTGAGATCTGATGTCTGATCTCAGAGCTGGACCTGCTTTGAGACAAAGACCAGAGTAGACTCCTGAGGTCCCTCCCAGTCACTTTATGCTGGTTTCTGAGACATTTAGATTTTTTTCCTGTAGCAAGTTTATTAGGAGTGATGCCTTTCTCTTGCTGGCAGGCTAGTTATAATTTTGTTCTCCTTCCTGTTGCCCTCTGTACAACATTTTTCTTGGAATTATGACAACTAGCCACTCATTCACCCAGTTTATCACCTTACTGGTCCCATCATTAGCAATTCATACCATGCTTAAATGTGAAGTTTAATACATATCTCAATAGGATTAAATGAAAGTGATTAACTGCAATAGCAGAGGACTAGACCCAGGAGGGCTCTCTATTCCTCAACATTGATTGCGCTAGTCTAAAAATAATATAATGCCATCTTCCATTAGCAAGGAATGTATATGCTGTTTCTTTCTTGCCTTTTCTCTCAGAAATGTAGATTTATTTCAGACTAGATTTTTACCAAACCCAGACAGAATATTTTGATTTGCCTTTCAGCATAGCAATGTTACGGCTATCCCAATCACTTCTAATTTTCAGAAGTACCTTATGGAGTCAAGCTTACCTTACTTATCAGTTAACTGTTAATTGTTTCACCATTTTCTTTGTTTTATAGGCCATAAAGTTCACTTGCAGCCTAGATGAAGTTTCCTGCACTGATTTTAACAACATGACTACTATTTTTATTACTTGTTTTTTGCTTATTACATTTATGAAGTGTTGCATTCAAAGGAAGAAATACATATAGTATCATTTAGATGGTTTCTTTTTGGAGTGAAGAAGCTGGCCAAAGGCTGGAGCCACTATTCCAGATTGAAAATGTGAGAGATTCTGCTCTGTTTTCTCAATCAGATACATAAACCCCCATGTCTCCAACTGAAAGAAATTTGTGCCGATGTGTAGGCATTCAAAGCTACCTATTGCCAATGGGACGATTTTATCCACTGGGACATGACAACAGCTTTTCAGACTCATGAAGGCACTAGAAGGAATTAGATAATCTTCCATTACCTTTCTTCCTCTTACCTGTTTTCCCCTCACTGAATTTTTTAAATTGTTATTCTTTCCAATTGTGCCTCAAACCAAAAGAACTATATTTGAACTACACTAGAGGAAGCTGACAAGAGAAACGGATACAAGGTACGCACTCATGATGCCTTCAGAGTAAAATTGGGTATTCTACCTTACATTGCATTATATGAAACATTCTACTAGTGCTATTTCCCCTGAATAAATGTTGAGTCTTTTAAAAGAACTCGAAATCAGATTGTTCTATAACTTCATAAGCCTATTTAGCTCTCTTTCTACCACAGAACAGTGAGTTCCTTCCATTTCCACATGTGGAATATCAGCAACCTATGTGACCTAGATATCGTCACATGCTAATTTCATTGTTACATGCTCATTGACAGGAAAATGATTAAGAAGTTGAAGATGTAGAACAGGCTAAAGTGCTCTCCTACAT
The DNA here is from genome assembly GCA_013398155.1 of Pedionomus torquatus. Taxonomy (NCBI): domain Eukaryota; kingdom Metazoa; phylum Chordata; class Aves; order Charadriiformes; family Pedionomidae; genus Pedionomus; species Pedionomus torquatus. The sequence goes on from VZRU01008621.1 coordinate 474,059, forward strand.
CCCCGTAAGACTATAAAAACTAAGGTGAGATATGACTGGTGTAACCTTGAGAAGAGAGAAGTGTAAATCTCGTAAAAGCTCCAGTCATTTCCAGAGAGGGCTACCACAGTGTTTAGTTTTTATCAGGCCAAGCTATGCTGGACCTTCATAAACATACAAGTACTTGAGAAGAAACTAGGACATCACAGCAGTTCAGACTATTGGACTTGTTCTACTGAGGCACCTGGGAGCCTATTCGGAGTCCAGTCTCAGAGAGCTATTTTTGAAAAGGCTAGACATCACGAAAAATTGTGAAATTTCAGATCTGCTTTCCTACCTTTACAGTGGAAGCTAGCACGGGTACAATTATATTTAGACTGTAACGGGCTAATTTGCAACAAAGTAGCAGAGAAATGAGCTTTTTAATCTTTTCTTACTATGGTAAAAGACTGAAATTTGTCACAATTATGACAGTTTGAAAACTCTTCAAAAATGTTCATTTAATTTCTGGAAAGTTATTTGAAATCCAGTGCAGTTTCTTAGCTGGGAATATAAAAATGCCAATGCTTTTTAACTTTAACATAAGCATAATTTTTTAAATCAAGTATTACTTACAAGTACATTTTCAAGGAGTTTAAAATTTCTTTTGCTGATGATTGATGCCTGTAAGTCTGTAATCATTCTGCAAGTATTATTCAGTATTATTTTAATACAAATATTTAAATGGAGATGAAAGACCACAGAGAAGAAGCAATACTAATTCAAATTTGAACACAAATTATGGAAATCCTCATGGAAAATATTTTTCACTATGCACTTAGGCTAAAGTAGACTTTGTTATCAACTGCTAGACTTTTATTCTACAGTAATTACGAGTCTAACTATAGACATTTGTGAAAACATAGAAGGGAAAAAAAAAGGAAAAGGAAGCCTCGAAATTTAAATATGGCCATAGTTGGACTTCAAACATTTTGAAGAAGAAAATGTACCAACTCCATCTGTTGAAATGGTACAAGGACATTCTAGATTTTATACACCTACTTAAAATCTGTGCAACTGATTTTCAATTTTGTCTCTACAAACATATTTTTGTTCGATTACAAATATCCGTATCAAAAATTCACCAAGAAGAAGTTCTTTAAATACTTACAATTATACTAAACTGCTAGTTTTTTGGTGGGGTGTTTTTGGTTTTTGGTTTTTTTTTTTGTAAATAGTTTTCCAGTATATGGTGCTTATTAGATGCCATTTTTATTCAGAAAATTTTTGCATATGTTCTTCACTTTCTTAAATGCTAGTTACTGAGTACTACAATTAAAAAGTTTCATAAAAACATGTGTATTTAACTCAAGATTTCTCACAAAAACTGTAGGTACTTTATGTACAAGTACCATCTCTTCTCCTTCTTTTCACAGCCTTTCTGCAGAGGAGTAGGAGGAGTAAGAGAAAATCAACCACTTCAGTAGAGTTAGATTTTAAAGTTTTCAAAATCCTGAGCTTTTGGTAAATTTTCCTCTGTACGAGAACACCTAAATACTTACATTTTGAATTGAACTTTTAAAAGTATTTTCTTCTGGAGAGGTGGGTGGAATGCCTATCTGGAAATAGTCATCATTTTGGTAGAAAAATTATTTGTCTTAAAAGTTACCCTCTCCTTTCCTATATATCTTAATAGCTAAAATCTAGTTTTTGCAATAGGTCCACCAGCAAATCTTCATCTACAGTATGTTCAACAAGATCACTGTTGCAACCAACTGAACTTTGCACGCCCTGACTGATGCAGACTGACCAGATCTGCTGAGCAAACCCACTGAGCTGAACTGGCACAGCAACCTCACAAGGACTGGCAGAGAGAGACAACTGAAATTGTAACCTTGGCCAAAACCCTTATTGTCAATGCCTCAGTGTCTTCACCAGCAGAGGAGAACGGAGACTGCTTAGCTCTCTGTAGGTGCTCACTGGATCAAGTACTGAAATTAATTATGTGGTTTAAGAGTGACTGAGCTGCGCTCCAACCACATGGAGAATCACACATTGCTAAAGAGGTAAAAAATAAATTTTATTTATTAAAAAATAAAGGTGCACCAAGTTCATTGAATTTGCAGCAAAAAATACCTTCCAACTGATGGCTTTTATTTTATTCCTCCATTATTTGAAGTAATGCTGGAACATTAACTATAGTGCATGTGTACATATCTGTATAGATATATACAAATAGATATAATATGTATATGTACATATATATATGTATATGTAGATTCACCAAAATCCCTACAGAACCAACCCTTCATTTCTTTCCTGCATGCATTCCTGAGCCACCTGTTCCAGATGTATGAACTTTAAATGGTACATCTTGCCACTACACTTATTTTATTTTCAAAAATTATTAAAATGACCAAGAAAACCGCTGTAATAAATTAAACAATTTTAAATAGGCTGGTTATCAGCCAAGTAAGAAGCAGTTAGTTTTATGTCACTTTTCCTATAACAAGCAAGTCATTAGGTGCTGCTAAATATATACGAACAAGTGAGCATATGCTGGAAAAGGCAAAGGGTTGGGAGGCAGGAAGGAAGAAAGAACAAGGTCATTAATATAGGCTTAATGGTGTAGGTTTGGAAATTGTTTCTAAGCAAGATTGCTTTTACTTCTGTAACTCCCTACCATTACAACAGGCTGCAACTTTTTCTTCCCATAGCAATGCTGTTTCTAGACTAAGGGAAAGTTCTATTAATCCAGATAGGAACAGTTTATTATTAACCTGATACAGAACTTCTTTTGATTCACAACATTATCTCTGTTCTAAATAACTGCATTATTTTCCTGCAATGAAAACAAAGCATAACGTGCCAAGGAAATTCCTATACAGAATAACATAACAAACTTAAAAAACTATAATCGTGTGTCAGAGCTTTCATCTCTTGTGCCCCAAAGGTCCAAGACAATTTTAACTGCACCATTTTATATTTACAGTAATAGATCACATCGAACACCTGCTTGCACACAAGATTAGCCACAGCTTGAACAGTTTGCCTGGACTTAATAAAGACATTAACACTCTGTGTTGGTATTTCTTTTGCAATACTGAGAAAGAAAAATGGAATGCAAAACCCAACAACTTGGCTAGAAATGAATATGCTCTGGAAGAACTTTCTGGAACAGGAAACAAAACAAAACAAAGTGGTAAAGACACTTCATATGTGAGGATTAAAAGAATACTGTGAGTGGAATAACTGTGAGTTATTACTTCACAGATATAACACAAACTAGTTTTTATTTTGGTATTCTGTCAGCTATCACATCAGTTATGTTCAGTAGACACAAGTAAACACTGTTCACTTTTCAAGGCCATAACTGAAATGCTCCCTTGACCACACAATTTTTGACTGTACTGGCAGGTCGATGATGCGAACAAAATTGTTAAAACCAGTGATTTTATGCAAATTTTGCATACTGACAGTCAGGAAAATGCTAGACTGACACATTACTGCAACCACTTCAAAACACAAAAATTTGAATCTGCTGTTATTTTTCAAAATAACTTTAGCAAATAAACAACAACCATGCACTTCTGAGTTACCATAGTAAACTTTTAACGCCATCCACTTTGTTTACAAGACAAAAACACACCATTTCTGTTGTGCTAATTTAATTCATCAGTGTATTTTTTTTGATCAAAGAGTTTTCTTTTCTATAGAGCCATGTATAAAAGCAGTAGAAGCAAGGAGTTGAAGTCAGCACAATTGCAAAAGCTGCTTTTCTGCAGAAAACCTTCACAGGAAAAAGGTAACCAACCTGCTCATGTCAATGGCTGCAAAATTCCAAAGGAAAGAAGCCTGAGATTTGTAAGGGGAATTCATTAACTAGTGGGATGCATTCTTAGTCCAAAATTATTTAACATTTATATCAATGGATTCAAAAAAGAATGAAAACATCATGAATAAAGGTAACACAGAACCAGCAAATGACATGAGACTTCAATGCCGAGTGAGCACTGTGGTTTCTATTCTAGGGAGTTCAGAAAACAGGGAAGACAAAATAGAGTAAAAAAAAAAGAAATTAAATGTGCAGGGGTATTTTATTTCACAGAATATGTGTATTAAAAAGTTAATTTCAAAATAAGGGGTTCAGTAGTTCCATTCCACAGCAGACCCTGGGTTCCCGAAACTTCAATATTCCATGTTATGGACTTGAGAATCACTTGGACCCAACCTGAAGGCCCAGAGCCCTTACTCTCTAGTGTTTAATACTTAGGATTGCTTCAGAGATATAGATTATTCAGCAAGCATATCCAAGAAAATATATGTTTCAACATGGCCAACCATACACAATGTTATATATCTAAGAACAAAGAAGGCAAGATACAAATTACTAGATTGGGAATACCAGTCTTGCAAATCAGAAAAAATAAAACTGAAACCAAGTAACAAACATATTTCTGCTCTCCAAATCTACCGTTAAAATGGGTAAACAGTCCTTTAAATGTTTAAATAGAGAGGTAGTAAAAACGAATACAAAGGTTGTATTACCTTTCTGTCCAGCTTCTGGAAATCTATGTCTTGTTCTGGCATAGATACCTTAAGAGGGATGCTTAGGACACTTTAGGATTAAATACAAGGAACTTAAAGAATTATGAGAATGATAAAAGGATATGACAACAAACTCTCTGATGACACACCCAAGATGCCCATTCTATTCCTTTTAAGCAAGAGATGGTTGCAAAGTGGTTTGATTACAACAATTCCCATACAGGGTGATTTGGTAACAAAAGACTTTTAAACCTAGAGGTTATAGGTACATTTATAATTAATTAATTAATTTATAATTAACGTTGGACATAGAAGCCAGGTAAACACAGGCTAATAGGTGAAAACTTTTAACAACGAGAGCAACCAGGGACTGGAAATACTTAAGTGTGTTGGAGTATCCTCTAGGACTGGGACCTAATGCAAACAGTTGAGGCACTATAGGTACAGGTGTAACTACACAGTCATCTGGCAGGAGCTGCACTTCAGGACAATCCACTGGCTTGTGATGTGCAGCGTGGAGAGTGATATTATCTCTCTTTGTCTGATATTCTTGTATGAGGAAAACACCAGCTTCTAAAAAAAAACCCAAACCAAAATCAAACAAAAACCCAAATCAAAAACCTCAGCCTCTTTTGCTACTATCAGTGCAGTTTTTGAAGTTACCACCATTCCTCTGCAATGAACTCATGCTCACCCAGGGGCTCCCATTTACAGATAATCCAAACTCTGAGAAAACTAGGTAGCTGATACTCATAAAAAAAGGATTTTTAATAGAATAGTCATTTTTTTTGTGATCGTTAAGATGAAATTTGCAATTTGAGCATGAAGTACATTTTCACTGTCCTTTTTGTTATCTATTCATTTGTTTAATAAAATTGTACTGCAGTCAGATATGAGTTCTTTGTATTTTATCTGTATTCCTCTGTTCTTCATCTGATTGATGCACTGTTTATTTAAGATTTTAAGAAAAGTTCTGTCCAATTGACTACAAAATCCCTGGCTCTGCTATGTGACAAAGACATATAAACCCCCATCTGCAAACTTGATTATGGTTTCATAAGCCAGTGTGCTTGGGTGCCATTACCACAAAAAGGGAACTATACTGCAATGCACAGTGGCAGCCAGGTGGCTCCTGGCAATAGGACCATCAATAATCAGCTGCAGAGAGCTGCAAATGCTCTGTGAAGAGCTCCCTCCCATTTCTCTGGGGACAAATCAATGGCCCAAGCTTCCTCTTTCTGTTTATTCTGTGTATTTTGCTGCAAAGCCACTTAGCAGATCAATACTGATTTGTATTCTGAAGACCAAATAACCTTTATTTATTTTTATAAATAAATAAGCTCCTGCAAAACTTCTAAAAGATGCTGAAGGTTCAATGGCACTACAGAAAGAGGCATCCTTTAATGGTAATGACGTACAAAAAGGATTAGCAGACACTGGTGGGATCTGCAGTTTGTGGATGGGTATTCAAAGTACATAAAAAATGCCACTTGTTTATTTTAAGTTTGCTAATGCTCATTAATTTCCACATCAGAATTTTGAAGAATCTTCCGGTTTCCATGTCTTTTATTGTTGTACACAATTTGGAAACTAGACATAATGGGTAATAAATGAAACCAAGGAAAAACAAAAATGTCACCTTAGAAAAAAAAGCTTTTTCTCACTGCAGGGTGTCAGGAATTTAATGTATACTAACAAAGAAATGTTATTGAGGAATGACTATTCTCTCAATATGTGGAAATGTTACAAATTTACTATACTGTTCTTTACACAGTGGAAAGTCCTCTGTTACACAAATAACTTTTCTATTTTGTTCTGTAAATATTTGATTTAAGGGCTCTTGCACTGATTAGAAAGGAAAGATGAGGAAAGATGGCAGACATTACAGGGAGGACAGTTTGGGGACACTTGCAATCTTCATGGCTTCATTGGCTTGGGAAACAACACTATATATCAGTCTGCCTTCGCAAATAGGAATCTCCCCATTATCAGATTTCCAACTTACAGAAAAAGAATAAAACTAAAGTTAGAAATAACAATGCAAGAAAACCTATTTATCATCATACTACAAATGAAGAAGAAAGGGAATAGCAGTTCTTGAATCTGCAGACCTGATTTAATTAAAATGCACCAGTAGCACGTACTTGTAGTACTAAACGACATCTTCTCTGATATTTATCACACACCTATACACTGCACCACTCTAAGGAATTTTATGAGCCAGTGGACAAAGCACTTAGATGGCGTAAAGGATGTAAACGGTCCATTAGTTTTAAGCAATCTATACCAATTATAACGTGATAATCTGTAGTGACGTTTTCAACAAGAAAACGAGTTACTTGTCTCTTAAAGGTTCACTGAGGCTTTATTTGCCAGTTTTTCAGAGCAGACTTCCTGACAAGCCCACATTGCCATCGCCCTTAGATGATGGCAATCTAAATTACATAATATTTGTTAGCATATGAAGATACCTTCAATTATTTTTATTGTTTTGCTGTACAGTTACTATGTGTATATTCCTCTATAATGGCATCTTTTACCGAGATCTACAATGCAAATTCTTTGATGGGGTGAATATATCATGTCTAAAATATGCTGTGATCTTATAACTCCATTTTCTTGACATATTTAAAATATAGCAAGTTACTGTAATATTACCGTCACAGCCTATTCAGCAGAATCCCTTCTTTCACATTTACTTGAGTTATTGAAGGCTACATGTTAAGAACAGTTACGTGCTTTAGGGCTTCCCTTACTTCAAAGGAAAAAGCAAATGCCTCCCACAAATTCTCCTGCCATAATCAGACCTTTTAAGTGCCTGTAGTAAAGGCTTTGTCTGGTAAGTCTTAGCATATTGCAGTGACATAGATGCTGGGAAGAGGGTTTTTAGTCAGTCTGGAAATTGCTGCTTCTTCCCTCTACATCAGGAGCAAGTAAGTCAAGGCAGAGATACCACACTCCATTTTAAACATGACAACTTCTGGTTAAAGGAGATAGAACACTGGTGTCCATCCCCTATTTGTTACAGCAAAATAAAGAACTCTCAAATATTTCTTTGAGATCCAGTTACTGTCCGAAGAATAGGAATCAGTGCAATGGCAGTAGTCCAAAAAAGGTTTCAACGCCACTACAAAAACAAGACAGTCTCTCCTCACAAGCAAAGAACAACAACTTTTGCTAATGTTATTTTTACTCACGTGGTATAAAGCAGTTTCTGGTCCAGGTGTGCCCATGACTTCTTGTCTCAGTGAGTCCATTTGTAAACTAGGCAGCAGAGAGTAATGACTTGGACTACTACTCTTGTCTCCTTTCTTTTTGGACTTTTTCCCAGTATCCTTTTTGCTATTCCTCTGAAACATGTAGTCTTCTTGACCTATTTTCTCATTGCTCATATAGCGAAGCAATGAATTTTCTGTTAAAATAAAAGTAATGCAAAATATCACCGTGAATTGCCGTATGTATGTTAATCCCGCTTCCAAAATATGTAATATTCTTGCTAAGAGCTCCTGTCAATTTTAACTCTTCAGGAGTATTTCATTACAAAACAAATTTGCTTCTTTGGTCTAGATATAATATGTAAGCAATCTTTTGGTAGGTAAACCACCTAATTCTTGCTGTTTTCTAGCATATTTGGCAATAAAAGGAACAGAATACAAAAGAAGTTCCACATCAACAAATCACGTCTTGAAGTCTTCAAAAACCGAACAACGATACACTTATGATCATTTCTGTAATCCTTTTTTTAAACAACTTCCTAATGAATACAAATAACTGTGGTGGCATACGTTTAAAAGCAGTTTGCTTTGAACATTCATTCGAGATCTTTCACCGTATTATCCATGTATTCCCTGAACACTTTTTCAGCCTCTACCAGCTTATAGCTGAGGGACATCCTAAGAGAGAAACAATGTTTGTAAACTTAGGATGCCTCACCAGATTTGTCTTTCACAAACTTGGCTGAACTTTCCTTGTATTAATGTGAACTTTTTGCATCCACAACCTCCTGTGCCAAGAGGTTTCTTAGCTTGAACACAAACTGCATGAGAAGCCAGTTCTTTTTCCTTTTAACCAGCACTTGACAGAGACATTTGATGTCTCTTGGGTCTTGTTTCAGAAAAAAAAACAGTGACAACTATATTTCCTTACTTCATTCCACACAAGATTTTATAAACCTTTATAAGTCATACCTAAATTCTTCCAAACTGATGATGGCCATCCTACTGAATGGACCCTGGTTTGGAAGTCACTCCATAATATCTCCTAAACCTTCTTCAATTCTATTGTATTTTTCTTAAAGAGATGAAGAGAACAGGACTGCACACATACCCAGTATGAGCAAGAACTTGCACAGCAGCAGCAGAACACTTCTTTAATTGTCATGTACTCTTTTCCTAATAATTCCTAGCAGTGTTTCCTTTTCTCCTACTACCTGTTTAGTTAATATTTTTATTGAAATATCTATCATTACTGTAACATCTTGTTCCTAGGTGATAACAGCCATTTCAGAGGTTTTAACTTTGTATGTGAATTACATATCTGAGCCACACAAACCAGAATTTTGAAAAGTCTATTCTCTGATTTTGAGGTGAATCCCACGCTGCTTTAAAATGTTTTCCATCCAAAAAAAACCTCATGAATACAGAGAAATGTGATAACATAATTCTCATTGAAGGATACTAATATTTATCAGTAATAGCTGTACATTTGTGCTCTACTATTGTAAAATTAAGGCCCATTCTGAAATAGACTGGATAATACTGCTGAATCAATGAAATGCCAATATAAAGTTAAGTCAAATAGCAGAGCCTTGATATTATGATTTCCTTTTTCCTTGCTGAGAAACTTCCTTAATCCTAAAAAAGGCCCTGCAAAAAATTAAGGATACATAATGAAAGAACCTCAAACAGGTTCACAAAAATATATATCTAAGCAAGTAGCAAAATGACATTGAAATATATGTCTGAATGCATGATAAAAGCCATAATGGCTTGTAAAAGATGTGTGTTCAGATCACTTACCTCTCCTACTATCTCTTTTTATTTTATTGGGGTCTTCATAATCCCCCACCCAGTTATATTCTACTGGCATAGAAATAGGCCTGAGTTTCCCTGGAAACAGAGGAAAAAATTGAGATAATGCACCATAAGGCAGTATTAAACTAACGTTCTTTAGAAGAAGAACAAATAATGCAGTAAGCTGCTGTTCTACAGGGTTGCTTACAAAAGAGCATCCAGCATCACCTCTGAACAAGAGGTTAAGATAGGAGTTCTATTTTCTTTAGCAGACAAGAAACAGCTAAGTATTTAATGGATTTTTTTAAGTTTAGAAAATAAATCCAGTGGCCTACAAAATCATCAATGACCTGATGCCTGAGTTAGACAAATGCATTCAAATTACTTTAGTTTTCACTCAGCAGCATCTGCTTATAATTCTGGAAGCTCCTGGCACACACAAGGAAAGAACACGTTTTAAAGCATTTGTGAATTATTGTTAACAGCGTGTCCACATTAGTAAAGTACCTTCACAAAGAGCATCTTTGCTAGTGGGCTTAAAAAATCCATCAGCTACTGAGTAAGAAAAGAAGCAGAAGAACTCTACACGTAATTTCTTTCATAGCATTTCATCCACCAAAAGCAAAATACATTACTATTGGTAAATTCACTTTGATTTCAGACAGCAAGAGACAGAAGAGTTGAAGACTATTATATCTTTTAAATTTTGATTTGGAAGCTGCTGAATTGATTTTTAAAAACTGCTGTGAGCTATGATTTCCGCTTAAGGATTCCACAAAGACAGTTGGAAATTCAGTGAAAGTGTGCTATGCAACTTAGTGGGGTTACTTAAAGTGGTCTGAAGTTTTTAGCAAGCTAAGTAGTATATTGAAACAGAATGTAGAGCAGTATAGCATACGGCACAAAATCTGGCAGACTGAAAACAAAATGTTTTCAAAAGAAGGTTAGCCCTTGCTCTTTTTTGAATAGATCTCCTGGTCATAAAATCAAAAAGTGGGAAAATAATTTGTTCTTAGAAATAGCAGAACTTAAAATAAAAACTGCAGAAGCCTTGTTAATTATTTTAGTAGAAAAACCCTACATAAAGGTGATCCTTTTTTATTCTGCATTTTGGACGTTAAATCCATGATACACTGAGAAAGAAAGATGAAAAATGAAAAGATAGTGAAAAACAACTCTTCAAACACGTCTGTCAACCTATTGAAATATGGTGTTCATGGGAAATATGCCAATACCATGCAGGCAGCATAATGGCAAAAAGTAGTACTGTCTGTACTTTTGTCAGGAAATACAACATATATATTTAACTTCTTATTTATCATTTATTTTACTATTTATGGACACACATTTAAGACTGATTGAAGCCAGAAAGATTTAGAGCACACAGTTAAGAATTCATTTCCTGAGTGGGGATGCATTTGGCTCATATTTACTTGATCAGAACTTTCAAAGTTAACGTTTTCTAGAAATACAAATTTTTCTTCTTCGTGAGGCCGTATTCACAATATCTTTTTGAAAGGATCTGCACACTTAAAGAGATACAAAAGTAACAAAATCATGTAAAGTCTGATTGTTATCAAAAGGTATAGCCATAACAAATGTTCTACAAAACCTAGAGCTATTCAAGGTGCTTTTTTTGTGGGTTTGTTGTTTTGGTTTTTTTTTTTTGGTGTTGTTTATTTGTTTGTTTTTTAACCTGGCAGTAAAACTGCAATGACCAAATTTTTATCTTTCCTCAAATCCAAGTTTCACTTGCCTGCTACCTCTGCTAATCTCCTTCTTGTAAACACCCATGGATTCCCAAAAATCTGTTTTCCTTGGCAACTAAACTCAGGAAAATATCTTCCTTTGGATGTGAACAGAAGCTTTCCAAGGCCAATTACCAACAATTATACAACAGTTGGAAGCCAGTAAGAACATGAAAGAGAAGTCTCTTTATTAACGTTGTCAAAAAATGTCAAAAGATTCCAATAAAGAAATGATGGAGGGCCCTATTAACCTCTCACAAAGGAGGACTGAGAAATATTTTTTAAAAATTATCACCATCACATAGTTAATGAAGAGTACACGTTGAAAACATTTATTTCTCTAGGCCCTGGAACTCTCTTTGACCTTTTTTTTTGATGGGTCACCATAAGCCAAAGAGTCTTACTGTCATTTTCCACATTTCTGTGAAATCCTAAGGTCATGCCTAGTCACCAATCTTATGCTAGCAAACACCATGTGGGAAACTTCAGAATGTTATGCTGAAATGGTAATATATTTAGAAAATACACTTAAATGAAAATGGACTCAGCAGTGTGAACTCATTTAAAAAGATGTGAGATCAAATGTGAAAGACTGTATAACAAATGTGTTAAATAATGACTGGTTTTCAGTGCAGTCTTTGATCCATGTATTTATAACCCTTTCTGCTAATAGAAAAAAAAAGGCTAAAAAAGACACGCTGTACCACAGTAATGGATTCAGTAGTCCTTGAAGAAGAAATGTATTCCTCTTCACTCTAGACCACCAATACTAAAATTTAACATCTGAAACAGATAGTACATCTCTTTTAATGGAAATGACTGCATCCAGCAATTGTAATAGTGGAAATACTGGAGCAATAAAATGGATATAACCACTTTGAAAACTTAGCTGTTATTTCATACACTGTAAACATGGTTAGAAAACACCTGAACCCACTCTGAAATCAAAATTATACTGAAGATTTTGCAGCAAGATTGTGCAGTTATAAAGAAAGGGTGTATTTTATAAAAATGCATCCTTTAAAGTTGTAGAGGCACATTGCTCCAGGTCCTGAGGATACTTTACACTTAAGTGCAAATCTTAAGCTCACAGGTGATTTTGAAGCTTGGTTGCATGTTGCACTAAATTTATGCTTTGTCATAAATCAAGTCAATCTTCTTCTCGAAAGGATATGACGACAAGATTACCATAACAACTGCAACATACAGCTTGTACTCAGTTTAAAAATTGAAATAACACAGTAAGTATGGTGAAAAAAATATTCAAGTGTGTTTTCAGCTAATACCATAGTAGTCAAAACGCCTTTTTTTAAATTTGAGATTTCTTCTTCATTTTATTCTGTATCCTAACAACTTTCCAACTGCACAATTTTATACTTGGGAACAGGAAACCAATTCTCCCAGTCCAAAGCTGAAGCAAGTTACAATACTAGCTAAAGGAAGAGTTCCAACAGATTCAAAGGGAAAACAACCTGGACCATAAAGGTTTGAGGAGCAAAAACTCCCACCAGAAATTGTCCCAGAGTTCTCACCCTAAATAAGTCAAAATCCAAGATGTGGAAGTAGCATGAATACACATGTGTGTTTACATGCAAAATACTTTCTTAGACAACATATAACCTCAAATAACGAAGAACTGCTTCTTTCTTTACTCTTTAGGAAGTAATCATTTCCCATATAGGAAGTTACAGGGGGTTAGTACAGGATAACAAAAGAAAGCACTATCAGCAGTCATACTTCATTTTTGGGACTAAAGAAAAATTGAAGACATTTAGACAGCAGTGCAGAAAGAAAGCAGCATGTCTTCTCTTGGTAAATTTGAAATATTTTTGACCTGTAAAACTATTATACTCAGGTAAGTTGCTAAAACTATGAAAGTCTTGCACTTCAACTGGGAGAACAATTCCATTCTGTGTTTTTATTAAAAATACATGTGTTCCTGCCAGTTTGTTTGGTTTGGATTGGTTTTTTTAAAAATTAAATCATACTGAAGCATAATCTGGAAAATTAAACTGATAACAAAATTATATTATATTCAGAAAAATCATCAATATAAAACTGGACTTGCCATCCCTATCATAAAAAGCAATTATTTTTTTCTTGCACAGAATATGCTCTTAGGTTGAAATTGGACTAAAACAGTACAGAACTCTTACCCAAATCAATGGCCACTGAAAATATTTTCATGCTTAAAAACAAAATCAGATCATGAAAATCCTAAAATCAACTCATGGAGATTATCCTTATTAGATCAATGTCATACCATATGTTGGTGTGCTCTCTCTCCTTCCAGGGCCACTTGTTCTTCCTTTATCGTATTCATAGCAGTACAAAACTGCATCTTCTTCAACCACATTAAAGCGTTTCCGATATTCTTGGTCAAGAAATGAGTTTGGAGATTCGGATCCTGTATGAACTGGCTTGCCCACTATATGTCTGCCAACATCATCACAAGGGAGATTCCCCTTTTCATCCCTTTAGTAAACAATAGAGGTTTTTTAATATATTAGAGTAAGATACTGGTTTTATTTTATAATGTGCATATTTCAATAAACATGGTAATATGTCGATATTTTATATAGGCAGGTAGCAGATGCCATCGACCAAAACCAGGATCGCACATAATACATACATATGTATGCTTGTATGTGACAGTTCTCAAACACCTCTGCTTATTCAGTGCTTTTACAGAAGGTATTCATCTTACTGGTTTCTCCTGAAAAGAATCAGAAATAAAGCTGATATGCAGCTACTTTTTTTTTTTTTCCCTTTTTAAATCTAGGGAGTGTTTTGTGATTTAGGGCAGAGAAATGTTTACCTTACTTTTTATTCTTGCATTTTTAAATGCATCAGATAGTTTGCATTTGCATCAGCGGTTATGTGGCAAGAATGGACAAATTCAATCTAGTTCCTTAGAAATTAACCTCAGAGCAAGAAGAACCAGGACCCAATGATGTATAGACATTTGACATAGTCTTGTATAATCACTTCAGGCCTCAAAGTTGTATAGGTACATCCATCAGTACCAAATAAGGTGTGTAGCACCCAATCATGAGCTGCTACCCCAGGACAAAAATCCTTTATAAGGCACACAGTTGGGAGTATCTGCAGAGATCTCCAAGAGGATTGCTTTTTCCTTGACAACCCCCCCAACCCACTCTCTCAAAACACAAACTGGTCAAAGGCACCAAACGAGAGCAAGCTGTGCCTGCAGTAGGAGCTCTCTCCTTGCACGAGATGAAGCAGCGCTCGGTAAACTTGCAGTTAGGACTGAGGCTGGAGATGACTGCAAAAGACCTAATTAGACTATAATTTCTGGGCAGCAAAATGCATGGGAGGCAGCCAAGAGAGAAGCTGGGGCCACATGCCCTCATTGGAGAGCTTCTGCTCCTCTGGACTACCATGTGAGTTCCAAGCTGGCCAGTGTACTGACCCATACTTCCCTTGTATCCTGAGACTCCATCTGAAGACAAAGCAAAGCCTCTTCATGGGATCCAGGCAGACCAGGAGGATGAGAAAAGGCCATCTTACTTTGGCTACAACAGTGCAGCAGTACTACCCACTGTGCTGTCTTTGCCAAGCTCCTTTCCCAGAGCAGAGATGGTGTTGGCTTATAAAGGGGAGCTGGCGCAGCCCCAGCAAGGCTGTGAGCTCATCTCCAGTTGCAGAAGGACTTTCTGTGGCAACAGTTCTGGGGGACCACAGCAGGTAACACAATGGAGACTGATGTAAACCAGCCAGATGCTAATCGGAACTTCAGCTACCAGCAGGGGCTGGTGCAAGGAATCCTGTGCAATAAGGAGGGCAGCCTGAGCTGAAGGGATCTTTACTGTGAGCATGAAGAGAAGTGTGGAACCACAAGGCAAGCAGCCTTTGCTATAGCCCTACGGAGATGAGGGCTTCAGTTCTCACTCCCAAAAGTATTTGACAGATTTGAGCAGGCACTGACACATCCGAGAAGGCACTAACTTACAACCAGCACTTCTAAGTAACTGGCACATGGAAAGTGTCAGCCCCTCTTTCTCATGCCATCCGTCTGCGGTTGTGTCAGCAGCTATCTGTGGGTATCATCACCAAGGTGGCATGGCGTCAGGGTTTTGCAATTTACATCCAAATATCAAGCCTCTTGCTCTATTCCAGTAACAAAAGGAGGGTCGGTTTGTTTGTTTTTTCCCCCTTGGAACCACAACAACAAACTGAGAGACAGATGCTGAACAGTTTCATAAAACCCGAAATAAAGACATGCTTAAATATAGGTAATCATGGCCAAAAAAAAAAAAACTTATGAAATACCAAAACAGATTATTCAGAAACACTATACTATATGACAGATTTGTGAAATGAAGTATAGTCCATTAGGATTAAGCTGATTAAAAAAAAATCATATTTACGTAGCTTAATTTCTCTGAAAGATTACAGCTTGTACTAATATGGCTTATAAGACTTAATCACAATTGGTTCAAACTACTGTATTGTCATCACAATTTAAGAAATGTTATTAATAAATAATCAAAATGCATTTTTAATATCTCCGTTTCTGGACAAGAACTCAAAAACTCCTGAGCAAAACTCACTAAAAATACTTCAAAAAAGGGGATGTATTTCTTATCAAATAAAACTGTTCTTGTGGTGGTAAACATGATCACTGGCAGTACAAAGGCAGTATTTATTTTAAGGTAGTACAGTTTCAGTTTCAGAAGCAACAGGTCTTCACCATCTAACCACTGCATTCAGAGAGAAACCTAAAACTGTGTTTTGGTCAGGGTTTCTTTATGGAGCTTTTCTTTGTTAATACATTTGAATGAATTACTTTGGTATTTTCCTGCAGATTTTCTAAAACCATGTCCTTGAAATACTTACATAGACATAACAAAATACTGTTATTAGAGAGATAAAGACACATTCAATCTTTATGAACAATTCAAGTGTCATGACCTGCAATCTTTTTATTTAATTAAAATAAAAAAATAGTGAACTAGATTATGTACTCTGTCTCTTTGCCACTTTAAGACAGATACTAGAGTAATTGTTTTAGCAAGTTCAACTGCTTCATATGTGTCACAGTTGAAATAGAACGGCAATATTTTTCCAAGAAATAAAAACCAAGCCAGGTGACAGACGAAGAAGGAATGAGGAACAAACACGGGACTCAGTTTACGGCTTCATAAAAGGCTTGTGACATCATCTAAGTCATGAACTGGAAAGTCACTCTTTTGCCCTAGAAGGTTTTTCATATCTCTGAAGAGATATGAAAAGAACTTATCATAACTTCTCCTCACTTCTTGTCCCCACAAAGCAATTTAATTTGCCATATATCTCTTGGATAACCCCCAGGAAAGTCTCATCAGTATCAGGTCATACATCTTATTAATTAGCTAGAAGATTTACTGATAACAAAGACTAAGAAAAACTCTGTTACCAGAAACTCAGGTACAAGAAAGGAGATGCTGCCCTTAGCACCTTTCTAAGAAAATTAACTAAAAGAAAATTTTAAAAATACATTGACCAGACACATGATAGCCTGTGCTATATAGGAGCTTTAAAAATACTGATTCCTCTTAAATACATTCCTAGACTTCTACATAGCTACTATTTATAGATGGTAATTCTCTCAGAATTTTAGGAAAGTAACATCTGTGTACATTACGGAATTATACTGAATCATCTGAGGTCATGTAAGGGTAGGGTGATGAATGTGCAAGGAGGATCTTTTGCTTTTCTGGCTCAGCAAGCTGAGAGACCTAGGAGAGATGAAAATGCCTGTTCCAGGTGGCAGGTCAGAGAAGCAAATCTGTTTACAGGAAACAGAATGGTCACTGCAGAATCCAACAGAGTGGCCACACTAAAACACAATCCTGAAATTTGCTGCTCTAACATCAAATCAAACATATCTAAAAAAACCCAACACACTGTGGCAGAACAAAACAGCACTCTTGTCAAAGTTAAAAGTTTTTTGCCTTTATCTCAGCTTCCCTTGTCACATCAGAGTTATTAGACAAGGGCACAGATGCAAACTCTTCCCTAGCTATAGATTCAGATCAGTTAATTTTTGCTCTTCTGAAGTAGGATGAAACTGTCGCAGACAACAGATTATCTCATATTTGAGAAAATAGGGTATTGAATACTCTTTTCTAAAGACTACTATCTGTTGTGCAGGTAAGGCACTGATTCAGTTCACTGTGGGTCTGATTCAGCATATTTACCGTTAATACCTAGTTCACTTGCAGAATGAAGCATTATCACCCTAATACCGCAGGGCAGGTTGAAAAACGTGTTGGCACAGAATAGTCAGTTATTGTACAAGTATTTCTGAAGTTTAATAGTACCTGAAATGATCTTTTTTACCTTGGAACATAAGGTTCTGTCGGAGGAGGGGGTATGTAGAGATCCTGAAGGGCAGAGCTGTCTCTTTTTGTAGGTGTGCTGATAGTGCTCGATGGTGTAGCAACACTGCTTGTAGGACTTCTAGGAATAAGAGGCTGGTTCAAAAGAGAGAGAGAAACAATCAAGCTTATCCTTATACATTACACATTTTTATTTGAAAAAGCTATAAATATACTATAGCTCAGAAAGTTAACATTTCTAATGTTTTGTGTGCTTCAAAAAAACAAAAAAGAGCACTCATACTAGAGATAGATCTATGAATGGACATGTATTGGGCTCTGATTACATCTTTTTCCCTTTTGCACAGCAAGATTATTGTCCGTGCCCATAAAACTAGTAATCTGTAGAGCCACTGGTGAAATCTTAATGAGTAAATATCATACAGAATCCAGTGAATTCCTTAATTAAACTAACATTGTAAAGAAGTCAAGTGTTTACAGTAAAAGGTGCATAAGCAGGCATTAAATTGAATGTCATCTCCCCCCATCTGCTCTACAGCTTCAGCATTAACTGTAAAAGCTCCATTTTATGTCTGCAGATGCTGTAAAATCAGCTACTGTGTCCTCAGAGCACACACACCACGATACAGAATAAACTGGAGATTATTATCATTCTTCACTCCTCTGGGCACACTCCTCACAAAGTAACATTTATTCACAGGTAAATAAATTGTACCCTTCTTGCAGAACAATCATGAATTCTAGCTATTGTTCCAGTCCAAATAGGATCTTTCTTCTTAAGCACATCTCTCTTTCTTGTGAATTAGGCATGCCTTTTTCTTCCTAAACTTAACCATCTTTGGTAGCTAAATACTGACCAGCCATTTGAAGACCCTATTAAATTACTGCAGGGCTGGAAAATGTAGCAAGATTTTCTAACAGTCTCTCTGCAGATGCAGAGAAGTGAAATGAGAATAAAACCGTGGTTGTTTTAATCTACTTAATAACGTCTGCCTAATAACGAAAGTCTTATGTTGCTTGGCTTGCGTGATAGCTAAACTCAAGCAGAAGAAAAAGAAAAATGGCAAAACAGCAAGTACAAAGTTATCTTCATATACCCTAAAATTAATGTAATGTTACACAAATGCTGTTTTGCTTTGAAAGAGTTCTTTCCCCTCCATCTTTTTTAACAATTGTTGGGAGTACCAGTATGAGTTCACCATACCTACCATTTCTGACCTAAACAACTGCTAGAGGATACAAATATTTCACATTGTATTTACAGGTGTGTAGAAAGATCCTTCTGCCACATGTACAGAATCTTCCTGTACAGAATAATCAGTTCTCATTTTCTAGATATTAAAACTTGACTCTGTAGCATTATGCCTATACTGCAGAAAACCCCAAGAGTCCAACACCAGGACTGTTTTCAAAATGTTTGACTTTCATAAGCTAGTGATGAACCACTTGAATGTATGCTTACCAAGCAAAGCCCCTACCATTCCATTACTTTTTTTGCCAATCTGTATGTGTGAATAATCAATGCCACCTAGGAAACCTCAGACATCCTTTAGCCAGTTACTGCCTTGTTTTAGGAATGGAGTTGTGTTAACTGTTATTTATCTCAAACATTAAAAAAACGTATGCTTAACATTTTCTTGTTAGAACTTTGCAAGCTCACCTTCAGAGCAACAGCTATAAAAGGACAAAAGTTGTCTCTTTCTGAATGTTAGAAAACCATCTCCTGTAAACTGTGTTACTGCTAAATTCTTTCCTTCCTCATTAGAGTTAACGTGAGTATTCTGTAGCCAGGCCAATAAAAGACTGCTAGTATTTACAGGAAGAGAGGGAGAAAGACACATACACAAAACCAGACAGGCAAAAGACTTTACAGCCAGTAAAAACAAGACGACAGAAGTCCGCAAGAAGAATAATAAATTTGGTGGCAAAACTGGGTAAAAACGAAACCAAACCAAACAAACAAAAACCACCAAACAAAAACTCTCTTTCAGAGAAACAGAAATCTAATCCTTTAAATTTTCAGCTGTGACACTATAGCCGTAGAAGTTCTTGAATCAGTGGCAACACTGGCTACTATTTCCTTTCTGATACTTTGCACTTCTACGACAAATAGACTTTGTGGCTTGCTGAGTAGTTTGTAGAATTCATGTTCACTGCAAGCCAAAAGAATGTTGTGATCTAAACTCTGTTTACACTTGTTAAGCCCAGGCTGTTGTTGTTCATGGCTCACAATGACAGGAGCACTGAGAGGAAGACAAGATGTATTTGCTCTTCTCTTTGAGGAATAAGGCACTCCTTTACTTTACCTGAATGAATATGTAGGCAAAAGGAAAGGCAGGCTAGACTAGCTGTCAATAGGAGTTTATGATTTCTGTGACATAAGGAAAAACAGGCTCCAGCCTAGCAATTATCTGGATTTACAGCAGGTTGATGAGCCCCTGGTGGTCCTGACCAGCTGCTGGAGGACACAGGTGAAAAATTTGCCTTCTGTTACAACTTGGAATACCTGGGCTTAACTACTTAAATAATAATGATATGGGTTTAATTCCCCAAAAAAACTCCAATTTTGCTGAAGTCTGAGGATTCTATTGGTCAAATTCACACTTCATCAGTGCCTGATGGTGCACAGCACAGACATACGGGTCTGTTTTTCCTCCAGAATAGTTTGTTGGAAGATTTTGAAAATCATTAGTCAGGGGTAGTGCATCTTTGACAAATGCATGCTTTGGTTCATCTTTTGGCTCAGCAAAGTGGTTAAAACAGCAAGTGTAATAGGAAGAAATAGTATTCAGTCTACTACAGGAAAACACAAGTTATTCAGCTACCTGAAGGTAAAAGATTTCCCTCAAACTTTCCACATGTCAGACACTTTTAGAGGTGAAATTACAGTGTAATTAGCAAGAGTCTGAATGACTGTGGCATCATTTGGATCTTCCCTGGGCACTTCGAGCTCCCAAAGGGATGAAAACTGTAATTCAGCCTAGTATGAATGGAATGACAATTAAGATTGTCCCAAAACATCCTAGGATGTCTCATATCTTTCCCATATTTGCGTCATATTGCCAAAGTCAAGTCTGCAGTTTATTTCCACAAAAAAAAAAAAGAAAAGCTGCATAACTGGGAAAAAAAAAANAAAAAAAAAAGCAGAAATCCAAATTTAAAAGTAGGTCACCACTTTGTAAAAAAATATATATATATTTATAACCACTGCACCAGACAAATCAGTAAGGTCTTTTAAAAGAGCAGCTACACAGTAAAAGTATTCAAATATTCTCTCCTGGTAGTGGCTCTACACACTGAGAGCATTGCTGTTACTACCACCCTGTGCTGGAGGAGTTCAGCTTTCATTTTATAAGGAACTGAAAGTCTTCAGGCCCTCCTGGTTGAAAAGAGAGCCTTCAGAACACAGCCTGACAGTAAGGTGCATCTACATGGCATTCTGCATTGTAATTTAGAGAGACCTCGAGTGCTTGGTTCAAGGCAATCTGTGTACCTGCACGTGCATCAGCCCATACAGCTCTCTGGTTCAATGGCAGCAATTCAGTGGCTCATTTATCAGGCACACTGAACAGGAAAATCCAGGGAGCTCCATTCAAGTATTTGCAAAGTGGACACTTTGGAGTGTTAATTATCTTCTAAGGACTAGAGCTTTCCCTGCTTCAGTCCCTTTTGGTAGGCTGACCAGGACGATTAGGGTTACTGGAACAGCAATAAAACTAAAAACTGTCAGGTCCAGAGAGTTAAATACTTGACCAATGGAAATAGAGAAACTTTCGAAGTCTCATATTAAAACTGGAATAGCCTCTAAAATGTCCCACAAAAGACCCTCCATCAGTGTTAACCCACAATGACAGACACAAAATCCATACTTTAATACATTTTGGAGTACTGTTTCTCAAACATTTGGGATGCATCATTCTCCTTCAGGATCATTAGTCTTTATGGACCCTTTCCCAAATCATCAGTTGGCCAGGGAACAGATAACCAACCATCTTTACTCACAGTAGCTCAGTTTCCCCAGCACAGGGAAGTAAGAAGTCCCTGTAAGTACTGCCTGATAGTGCAGAGACATATACTTCCCTCTCCTCCAGGAGCTGCTCTGCCCCTGATTAGCTCTGCCCTGCAGTCCCTACCTCCCTCTTGGTACCAGGACATACTGTTGCTTTTTCCACCCCCAATCCTGAAGGAACTGAGAGGGTGCCCCCAGTACATCAACTTATTATTTTTGCTTTATTTCTCTAAACAATGAATATAATTAATATTTAATATATACCATCTAAAATTCTTTTTAATGTTTTTAAAAACTCTTTGAACCTTTCATTAGGTCCCTTGGAAGTTGCAATATATAGTTTGAGAAACACTGCTCCAGAAAAAGACATACAATTTTTAAAAACATAAGCAAACCAATACAAAATTTTGAGTGGTAATGTCTTTATACAGTATTTGCATCAGTAAACAGATTTTACTGCTAATATATATTTCATATTGAACCAAAGTTATAACAAGTTATCGAACCGAATGTTTCCAATAAAATAAACTTTTTATTAGACCAACCATGACAGGAAGTAATGAAATACTATAACTAATTAAAACTCTGCAGGAAAAAAAAAAAACAGTCAGAAACCATTTTAACAGTGCTACAAAGATTGCCCAGTACCCGTGTAGTTAAAAGACAACTAAGCAACTGAAGAGCCGACAAAATTATTTTGTTCAAATTTAATGATTAAGAAGTGTAAGGTCATTAATTCTGATCATAAATGATGAAAACAGACTATTACATTGTCTCTAGACAAATGAAGGAGGCAGTATAATTAAGTAAAAATACAAAATAAAAATAATAAAAGTAGCATTTTCTCTCAAACCAAGGACTCCATTGTTATTGTTGCTGTTGCTTCTTAGGAGGCTGAAAAGCCGAGTAGTTCATAGTGCAGACATGATGCATATCAAAGGGGAGAAATGATGCATATCTAATCCAAGATACAGTGTGCTTAAAAAACTACAGATACTATGCTGTTGGTGATTTTATAATGGTACAATTTAATCACATACAAAACAGTACAGTAAAAATATAAAAGGTGACGTTTAAATAAGCTTGGTGAAGAGTGTTTAAGAGGTGTCAGAAGGATTTTTTCCAAATGAACACAGAAGATGTGGCTGGCAGCTGGACCTGCCCCAACCTCAGATACCAGTGAGAGCTTCTTCACTGGTATCAGCATGGTGCAGTCCAAATTAGCTGTAGCATGGCAATATGTTGCTCTACCACTCCTTTTCAGTATTATAAAGAAAATGGATGAAAAGTCTTCCACGCCGTAGTCAAAGTCCAGTTTCTTTTGACTAATCAATAAAGCAATTTCCAGAAGGCACAGGAGGGTTTTGCAGTTACCTTCTTGCTAGCACAATGATGGTGACTTAAATAAGATTTCATTTGCTCCAAGAATCTTGTCTATTGAACCTTCAAACAGCATTTTGGGGAGCCTCCCTTTGAAATGCCCCCAGAATAACACAAAGTGGAAAGGAGAAATAAAACAGGCAATCTAGAGTAGAGAACATTTATTTAAGATAGGTTTTGAACCAGACAAAAAAATATAGAGAGTTCAAAGATAATTAAATCACTTCTATATCAAGCAAGAAAAATAGAAAAATTAAAACTTAAGCTTATCTGGTTTGTTCACCATATTCAGTAGCAGTTAGAAATACAAACATTGCAAGCTGAAATATCACTTTAGGCTTTCATCCAATGCATGAAAGTATCAGAGGTAACTGAAAGGAAAATTTAGTAAGATTTGTCTTGCAAGCATAGCACCTTAATATTTATGGTACAATACCGTATTAATATCTTCAACTGCGAAGGCAACCTCAAAATTCCCCAAGGCCACAGCTGCTTAATTCAAATGTTATAAAAGCAATAACAAAACCACAGGCTGAAAAATCCCTTGACTTCACACACTTGGACACGATTCCAGAATGCATCAAGGGAGTACTTTGATTATCTGCAAGAAGTTGGATACTGATGGATGTTAAAACAGACAATCATCAAGTGATAGAAAACAAAAAAACCTAACCCAGCACTTCCTTTAATCAGCACATCAGGAGAATAAAAGGATGTTTTTCTTTCTGTAGCGACTGACCTTAGAGCTGGAATTAATGCACTTTTAAATACAAACTCATTATGTAATGGCGCATAGTATAGCCATAGGCTAATTGTATTATTTTACTGTACATCAAGTAATTCAATATCAGTTTCAGGGCTGCTACACAGGATAAATAATCCTTTTGCTGCTTCTTCTTTCTTTCCTCTAACCTTTCATATTTATTCTAAGGACAAAAATATTTGTGAAAAGAATGAATATACCTCATTTCTGCTAAAAGGGAAAAAAAAATCCCCCTAAATTAACCAATAATTCATGGCAAGACTGCAATGTGAAGGCAGAGCTGTTCAAAGTAAACCACTGAACATTCTAAGAAGTATTTATGCCAATTAGTAATCAGCTAATATTTGAATGCTCAAAAAGTATTTTCCGCGCTGAGAGACCACATGCTAGAGAGATGGCATATAGCTAATCTAGATCACTAACAGTGGACAGCGAGCTCTTAAAAATTTCAGTCTCAGAATGCATAATTTAATTATCAGCATGCCCTGTGACTTGCACATCAAACTGCTTGGTAGCACATCCTGCCTGAACTGGAAGACTCATCTAACACTTTCCCAACTTACAAGCATACTCATTATCTCTCCAGTATGTTTAGTTTTTCATGTAGCTGCAAATGGCAAAATTCATGCTCTTAACGGGCAAAGCAAACTTTCCCCAGGTAAAACCAAAAGTGTAATGAATAAAAGAATCCATCATATGATGCTTGAGATATGCAGGTAGAACCCTTATTCAAATAATTATATTATACATCTGAATGTCAGTCCACATCGGTGGGGTGCATACAAAAAACTCAATTTCTGCTTTTGTGTTGGCCTCCTTTCATGGGGGCAAACTTCCAGCTTTCCACCTCATTCATTGCAATTTGATTAGGATGTGACACCACATTTCTCCTCTGTTCACTCCATTTGCAGAACCAGAAGAAACACAGCAAGTGGTTTGCAGATTCTAATTCCCATTTTGTGAGAATTTCATCCCTGTATCTTATTTTTGAGTCTTTTGAATATTTTGCTCATATTTTGTACTTTAACGGAATTATTACTGAGTCTTAATTTCCTTATAGCTTGTGTCTATTGAATAATACATGTGGTTCAATTAACTTAGCTTTAGGATGTCAGCACAATTATAAAATCCTCAATTATTTCATGACATCCTGACATAGGAAAACAAGTTATCATTTCCAAAGGTGATGGAAGTACTGCTTTTTCTCATGCTTTTTCCTATTTGCTATCACTTTCCCCCCTCTCCTCTTACAGTGTCTCCCAAGATCCTATTGAAGAATAGCACCCTTACTTGAATCAGTAACATAAGAAATTTCACAACAGCCCCAGGGCAATATCCAGTTACAAAATATGCAGCTTTTCTGAGGACGTTTTTCAGAATTTTTTGAAGTAGATTCTGTTAAATAAACATCTTTCTTCATATTTTTGATAGCTATAAAATTACACTACACTGTGACTGCTTTTGCTGTTGTTACTAATCAAATGTACAGGACCAATTTCACACTTAGGCCACATTCAAACTAACATCAGCTAACTTTAACAGCTGTTCACCTCTGGTCTGCATAAATTAACAACAGAAATCTCCCTATTATGCAGCTTCTGAAGTTTGTCTTCACCTTGGAGCGTTTTTGACACTCAATCTACTTAAGAAAACTGTTGCTTCTCACACTAAAATCACAAATTACAACAGACACACATATGCACACTGCACACATAAGTACTGAATGAGGTTCTGGCCTTCTCCTAGGGTCATGTTTGATAAAATCAGAACAATATCATAGTGAAAGTGGAATTACATATCTAATATTTAACAGTATCCCTATTTGTACTTTGATTAACCTTAAAAATATTCCTATTTTCTATGCTAGCAGCAAGAAACTCATACCAAACCCAAAACACTCATTTACCCTCTACCCTCCCCAAACCCATATGGCTACAGAAAACCTCTATCTAGGGTCAGTCTCATCTTATCTAGTACAGATAACCTACATTTGAGCTGGCTGTCCAGACTGCCTGTATCATCAAATGGAGAGAAAGAGGCATGCATGTGGTCAAATTCAGCTCATGCTAAGGCAGATCATTGTAAAATAAATGAAGTCAAATGAACCAGCAACTTTTATTTATGTCCACTGGCCAAAGTGGACATAAATTTCTCAAAAATGAGAAACCTGAATGATAGGTAGACAGGTTCATAGCAGATACCTAAAGTTGGATCAGTTAAATAACACCCTAGCTCTCAGGATGCTGAGATGGAAATCATTGTCAATTCAAACACACTAAAAGATGACTGCATATTTTTGCTTCTGGAAGGAAGGGTGAAGTTTCAAGCAGGCCCACAACCACAGCTCATGACTATTCACTGTAAAAGGACCAAAGGAAACCTCACTTCCCTACTGGACTCAGTTTAAATGGTGGAAATTGGTTTCTATCAAATCTCTTCTTGCCCTTTTGGAGTAGCCTGTCTTGAATTAATTGCCTATTTGTTACTGTCTGCATCAATGGCCCACCTCAGAAACTTCTGTTTTGTGGTCTTCAGTGTAATTATTCTAGCAGCAAATGATACAGTGAAACAAAAATTACTACTTAGGTGAATGACCCAATTCACCCAAAGAAAGACCAAGCTCACTAAAGAGGATTTAGCCTGAAAGTATTTCACCCAGTTTAAAGCAATGATCTGTATCTTTCATTTGTATTTATATTCTCACCAAAGCTATGATTAAAGTGCAGACTTCAAGTATGGACATTCATACACTCATATCATGCATACAGATTTGCAATTTCATGTTCAGACGCTAATAAGATATTTTTGGTTGAAAGTTTTTTGTCACGTTTTGATCTTTCAGAAATGACGTACAGACTAGACACATCTCAATCATTTAAAAAGTTACTCACTTTCAAAGACAGTGATGCATTTAACCACTATAAAATAATTTATATATATAAACATATTTAAAAAGGTGTTCTTCATGGCAATAGTTCTTTTTATGAATCTCTTAATATTTTAGATAGCAAAGACCACAGCCACTGCAGTGGCAATTCCATTTTCCTTTTACCCAAACTTTGCAGAATTCATTTCTCTCTCAAATAAAATTAATTTTAAATTAGACTTTTTATTGTGATAATAAAGATGTCCTGAAGAGTTCATTAGTTATGCAAGGAAAATACATTTCTAAGCATTGCTCTGTCTGAACTGAATGAAAAAAGGGATCATTTGTCAGTTCCATCTGTTGGTTACATGCTTTCATCAGTCTGGACATAACTTTTATTTCCTAGAGCGATCTATCACATTGACATTTTATCCTAGAGTGAAACAGGAAAGCTTTAATGAAACCATTCCACAGTTTTCAGCACACTGCAGGCTCACTAAAATTAAAGGCCCACCTGGACATCCTGTGCTACACTCCTTATGTGCAAGAGTTCAATATCAGTGACAACGCTGACAAAATACAACTTTACTTACATGAGGAAATTTTGATGGTCAAGTGCTGAGGAAAAAGGGAATACAATCCCCTTACACGTTTTCCTGTAACTCCATGATTAATCAAACTGAGGACTCATGATCTTTTCCTCCCCTCTTTGAGTTTATACTGCACTGGGAGCTGAACAAGAAGTCAAACTAAAATAAGTTTCTGAATGATGCCTGTTTCCCCTTGGCTAGAAAAATTATCTGGGGCTACTTTTCTTCATTGTAAAACACTGGGATGAATACTTCTTAACTTTGAAAAGTTCTAATAACAGGTTTAATTTCAATTGAGCCTAAGAGAACAAACTGCAGATAAATCATTTCAGAGACAGTTTTTCAAAGTATACAAGAGTAAATCCATATGCTGCTGAGATGAAGCACAATAAAGCATCATTGAGATAATCTATAGTTAAAATGATGGTGTATGACTTATGATTAAGCTTCATTACCTGCAGAGCAAGGGGCTTCCATCTCATATTTTTCAGTAAAGCTGGTGCTGAGGTAAGCATGCTCTGAGGTCGCTTTTTCAAAGTTAAGATAACACCACTCGGATCCTCTCGTAGTGCATTCACCAAATTTTTCAACTGCCACCCCACCTGGTAACCAGTAAAATCAGTACAATAAAATTGAGGTACAGTATTCAGTATGTAATGTTCCCTTTTTAAATAAGATTAGTAAAATAACATAATAGGAGTGTATAAATATATATATATGAAAATTAAAAGATATTAACTGTAGAAATGTAAAAAAAAAATTACTGCATAAAAATCATGTCAACTAAAATAATTATTTTAATGCATTAAGATGGATATGCACCATTTCAGGTTTTAGAATTAATAAACTACTGTTACTCCACTGTAAATGCACAATTAAATCTCAAAGTGTTTTCAAAATTAGCTCTGGCACATAGACGTTAGAGACTAGAAAGTTAAAAAGCCCTGGCTTCTGCCCCAACAGTTCAATTCACAACTGAGCATTTTTTAGCCCACAGTTACTATCTAAAATCCACTAAACACATGTAGTCATAGTACTTCTACTCCTATCAGCTTATGCAAACACAAACACAAACCAGTTCAGGGTAATCTTCTACTCTTCACACTGCTATAAAAATAAAATCAGAATCACAAGGCTTTTTAAGTTAATGGTAGTTCTTTCATTATGATTTCAGAAATAAAGGTAGTAAATTAATGACAGAAATGTAGGCTAGCCACTGCTTCAGTATTAGCCCGAAGTAAAATTTCCTAACTGAATTACAGCATTTTGAAATATTCTAAAATTAAGAACTCAACCAACATGGAAGGCAACAGATGTCTATTTATAAATGCAGGCTAGAACTTTCTGAATCGTTTACTTTGCATTTTTGAAAAAAAAAAACTTCAAATATTAAAACAGTACAACTCATGACAATTATTTTCAGTCTAAATAATACCTGATTTTAGGTATCTATCTTGAAACACTTTAAGATATTCAATCCCTGCATTTTCAAGTCTGGTACCTAGAGTGGCACAGATTCATACATCACTCAGCCTGTAGATTTAGAAAGTGACTTGACAGCTTTTCTACTTTTTCCTCTCTCTCCCTGCTAAGTAAACTTCTTCTGGTGCTTAAAGGATCACAGTTACAAATATTTTCCTGCTTCTACAACTTGTATAAAAACAATGTCAAGAAAACAATTATCCAAGAAGTGAAATGATTACTGAAAAATTGTCTAGAACTCTGATGAGATAAAGTAACATCATCATAAAAAGGTTACTTTACATCATGTCAATATGTTTGAAAAAAATCAAACAGGCAATGCGAACAAAGAGACTGCAGATGCTCCTTATCACTGTTACATGGCAATATGACACAAATATATATCGTTACCTCTGTTTAAACAAGTTTATCTCAGGTGAGTCCTTGCTATTTATTTTTTTACCTTATTCCCTGTTGCACCAAAGCTCGCTTTGTTTGCTTAATACCACTTATTTTAAGAGCTGATAGTCCCATATGAGCGTGCCACTTAAACCAACGGTGATGCTTACCAACAACCCTGAATCACAGACAAAGTTCAAATCTCACCACTCTTCCTCAGCTACTGTGAACCTACCTGTTCTGTTTTCACCACAGCAAAGTTCATTAAATCCAGGAGGCACTTCTACAGTAACGTTATTGTAAACAAAGAAACAGGGTGTTAACAACACGCATCTTTATGGAATATTTTCCAGCTTCCACAGAAGACTTTCAAGCATGCTGGAATCTTTATTTCCAGTCCAATGTGCTACCCATATGGCTATTACACTTTGAATAAAATGAAACACAGACATAATCAACTTTATCTCAAT
This sequence comes from Pedionomus torquatus, assembly GCA_013398155.1. Classification (NCBI taxonomy): domain Eukaryota; kingdom Metazoa; phylum Chordata; class Aves; order Charadriiformes; family Pedionomidae; genus Pedionomus; species Pedionomus torquatus. The sequence goes on from VZRU01008621.1 coordinate 503,607, forward strand.
TCCCTTATGCTAGTAAAGCCTCCATTCTGTTTCAGTCATAGCTAAAACAAGTCTCTGTAAATCCAAGCTTTGTGTCATACTATTATGATTCTATAAAAAAATACCTCACTATTTACAACACTGTTTTCCTCCTTGGAGAGACTTCTACCACTACTTGAAAAGAATATCTTCCCCATAGTTCCATGTCACCTTGACGATTTGCCACCCAAAAGAAGGAATCAAAGGCCAACAATTCATGTAAGATATTTCCGTATGTAAGCTACTGCAAACTTTAACTCCCTAATGTAACAACCAAAGACAGATTTCTGGAGAGAAATCCTTCTGATGATTAAAACAGTGCAGGGAGCCTTGAGGAGAACATGATATGGCCCCAGTTATGGAGGCAGAATTTAAAATTCTTGCCATTTACATTGGTAGGACATTGGATGCAAAAGCTGTGCTTTAAAGCCATCTGTTTCTCACTGAAATAGCCAGAGGAATATAAATAAAATTAGTTGGTTTTTTTTTTTTTTTTTTTTTAATTATGCTTGCCATTTTAAAATGATCTTAAATGCACTTTCACACTTTGCAGAGATAAAAGAGATACAGAGATAGCTGTATTTCAGCTATATTTTACAAGACAATAAATGTGAAATTATCTACTCTATGAGAGTGGCATTAAAGAAAAACATCACTTCAAAGCTCTAAATTGGATGTATTTAACTTAGATGTTCATTAATATAAACAGTTTAACATATTTTTTCACAAGAAAATTCCAAGTTTACTATTAATTTTCAAATGAAGTTCATCCTCTAATTTTACTTTATTCCCTGGCAGTTTTCTAGCTGTTTCAGACAGTTCTTGGTTGCTTCTTATCTTTTGAACAGAAATGACTAAATTGGCCTAAGAGAAACAGGTCACATAAGAGGCTGTCAACAATAAACTGAAGGAAATTGATGGCTGTGTTGTAGGCATACTTTTCAGTTCCCACAGTTTAGATCCCATCAAAATTCATATCGACACAGACTAAACAGAAGCAGTCTTATGTGAGGAGGTCAGGTTGGAAAAAGCAAAAGGCAGTGAATATACCTGGAACTGAAAACTGTTTTCCAGGAATCCACTTCAGTGGTATTTAACCTACACTTTATTTTAAATGCGATTTGAATTTATTCTCTCTAATCTCTCCTCAGGATCTTCCCTCTTCTCATTACCATGATGGTTATCAATTCTCAGATTCTAATCACCAAGTGTTTGGGCAGAACTTTCAAAGTCCCTACTGTATGCTTTATCCTGCCCATAGATTGCAAAAATGGTCAGTAATAAGAAAGTTTCATTACTGGTCCAAAAATTCAATAGATAGGTAAAAGGGCTATACTAGCAGAAAACTTTACTTATATTAAAACAACTCAAGCTGCCAATTTCTAAACCAGTGCACTATACTGACCAGGTAGCTACTTTGAAGGACCAGGTAAGTTACTCTTGCTTGCTTTAAAATAAATTTACATTGTTAAACCAAGTGCCATCAAAAGCAGCAGTCAGAAGAGGTCTCTTTAGTAGCAGATGAAGCCCAGTGTTAGGTTTTGCTGCATTATGCCTGAATCCCTCCTGGCTGCCAGTGCAGCTCATGGACAGGAACAGGGAGAGCCAAGGGGAGACGAGGGCAGCTGGAAGGGGTTGGCCACCATACACACGCACAAGTCAGTTGGTCCCTGGGTAATACTGGCTTCCCTCCGGAGTAAGCACACTCATTGCATGGATGCAAACCTTGGTGCCCAAAAGAGCACAGCACACCTCATGGAAAGGTGAAGCTTGGAGAAGGACAGGCCACAGTAGTTTTTTTAGGGGAGAAAGAAGGAAGATGCATATGGTACTTAAGGAGGAGCAGAGGAAGGTGAGCATGGCTTGCAAAGACAGGGGAACTAGGAGAAGAGGGAAAGGAGAGTGAGGGAGCACCACTGGGTGCCCTAAGGGCTCATGCTGATCAATTTCTGCCAAGATTTCACCACTTTTGCTGCCAAGGTAAAGGAGGGGTAGAAAGGGTAGCCCATGCTCATGCCACGTGAGGAGCGATAACCCAAAGCCAGATAAACAGTACTCCTGGGGGAAGGCAGAAGGCTCATCACGCTCCTAATGGGGAGGACAAGGCTCTGCACCAGGAAAAGTGAGCCTATAGACAGGACGCCTGCAACATCAGCATCAGGCAACCTCCAAATTTCTCATCTTATTCCATCACTACATGCCCAGAGGTTGTGGCCAGGCTGGGAAGACTCACTAGCATGCTCCAGAAACATCCAGGGCCATCCAAGTTGCTTCAGCAGGGCAAGATGGGCACAAAGAAGCCCTGTACAGCTGCACCCAGCTCTGACACATCCTCCTCATTTCCCCTGCCTCTCCGCCTTGCTTTCCACCAGCTCCTCTACAGCCTGGAATAACCCATTAACCCAGGGTGTGGTTACAGGACTCTGCTCCCCCAGCCACCACCTAGCAAAAAAAGATGTCCCCGAGCAAGAGAAGACCTATTTTAAAAGACCCCAACTTTTCTTTGGCTTGCAGCAAGCACATCTGAATCACAGAATCACAATGGCCTGAAATGGAAATTTATTTTGGATTGTTATTCTAAGATGCCAAGAATGTCAATATTTTAAACTATTAAAAAGTTGTTCTTAAACTAATGGCCTTTTTTTCCAGGATGAATCCTTTGCCCCTTTTATGACGAGCTTGGAAAATTGGTAGCAATCTTCCCTTTTTCTGTAAGTAAGTGTCACCATTCACTGGGTTGTTTGTTTGTTTTAACATCCACACCCATGACAGTATTTTCAAACTCCCGTGCTCATTCACGATTTCTGTATGTACTGCTGTATGCTATGAACCAGAGAAGAGCTCTATAATATATTAACATCAAGGCAGCTCAAATACAATTAGATGAACCTAAACCAAGTACTTTTAGGATGCTACAAGATCCAGTCTGAACAATCCAGCACATGTATCCCAATGAAACCATGGAACAGCTGCATCATTTACAAGCAGTGTGCAAATCTAATACACACTGAAACACTGTCATCTAGAGGGTGGAATTATAGTCAAATGATAAATACAACATAGTCCATATTTTTACAGGTGTGTTCCTGCTCAAAGGGTCACACAAAAGTTAATGACAGCTTTCTGCTTCCACAAAAGCAAAACTGTTTTTTCCCCAGTTACAATAATTCATTCCTGACTTATAAATTTATAAAAAGAAAGGTAGTAATATCTTTACACTTCTGAAGGAAAAGTAACTTTTTTTTCTGCTAAATATAAACTATTTTCTTGCTAAGCAAATATGCAAAATTCACTCTAGTGTTTAATTTTTAAAAGTTACTGGGGAAATAACCAAAATTCTTACTCTTTCAACACTGCCTGTTATGAGTGGAATGCAGCTGGAGCTCTTTGACTAACTGAACATTTCAAGCTTCAAGCTTTTCAAGAATTTCTAGGAGAAAAGTGTGTTTACCTTAAGAAATGGGCATTTCTTAAAAGAACTTCCAGATCTATCACTCATCTTACATTCTCTAAATAAAAATTAGTATGCAAGGAAAAAAAACCAATCAACCAATCACAACACTGCACTTCAAATCACTGTCTATCAGTCCTAGGACGCTGTTAGGCAAGTCAGAATCTGGTAAGAAACTACCTGGCATCATGCTGCTAAATTACCAGCTTGATTTCCATGAACACTGGCCAGAAACGCAGATGGTCAGCTGGCAGCCCTGTGAAACAAATATGTTAGTAGAAAGCAATTCCTTCCCTTCCCCTAGCTGCAGATGCCTGAAAAGGCTAAAAAAAAAAAATAATTTAAAAGAACAGAAGGCCATGGGTCTTCCACCTCCAAGAAAACATTACTGGGTGAGGGAACCACAGAAGGATGTTTACTACATGGACTACCACAGAGAGGAAAGCTGTATATGTACCAGGGAGGAGAAGCAGTGTCAGGAGAGTAGCAGATGTCTTTAGGGATTTATCCAGCTTCTTAGGCCAGCATGATAATGAATGTCCATGCTTACGTAACAACTTTGTCCCAAAGAGGAGAGGTTAATAATATTGTGATTGCGTATGCTGCAATTCCAATTAAAGAGTATTTTGGCTATGTTATTTAAATAAAGGCAATTTAAATCCAGTGTAAAAGAAGTCAGTTCTGTGCATCCTTAGAATGTCACTGCATCGCTGTCCAAAGTCACAACAACACAATTTGTATATAAATACATTAGAGGAAAATTACATCTTTTACTTGAGCAAAATCTGATGTTTCATCAAAACGTCTGCTTACTACCACTAAACTATGAAGTAAGTAATTTTTATATTAATTTTGGCTACACAAACTAAAGCTCACTTCCCAAGAATAAACTAAGTTAGGACCCAAATTGAGAGCTGAATACAGAAGTCACTACCTCTCATTAAGCTGCTCTAATCACATTTCCAGATCAGAAAGCTTATTCCATCCAGAGCATAACATCTGACTGATTTCATCATCCTGCTCTTCTTAGGTATTTGTAAAACTCAGTTCCACCACAATTCAACAAACATCACAAATGTTAGTAGCGCAACAATAGAGCTTCATGGTAATGGAGACAAGCCTGTTTTGCCCATGGGGGAACTAAAAGTTGAGTTAACTAGGGACATAAAAATCAGTGCTATGTTGAAGACTGGACACTGTTTATAACAATGCTTACCTTTCACTTTTCACTGATACAATCAAAATTCAGTTCAGAGCTATCTCACTGCTTTGCTTTTAAGTCATTGCTAGCAACATCCTAGAACAAGTAAATGAGTGTATTTGTTGGGAACAACAAAGATTCCAACTGTGTGGTTTTGATTATACCCTATTTTACAGATGTAAGGTCTACAGATGTAAGGTCAGCAGCTAGGCACAATTTTTGAGGAAAAGGGCTCTAATTTCCTTATTTCAGGGTAAGGCTCTAAAACATGGGGTTGATTTCAGTTTGGGCAGTTTTAGTACACTTCTGAAATTTGAAGCATCTTCTCCACACTGACTGGCTGCCTCCAGCATGATGACTGTAAGGCATCTCTCTCAACCCAGGAGAACAGATAACCAGAAGAGATGGGTACTGGCAATTTGGAGGGTTTTAATCCAACATTCCATCCACTTGTGGAATGCATATCTCAGCCCTATTTAGCATATATACCTTATATTCCTTATTTAGAAACTAAACTCAGTCTTTCAAACCTTAAAGGAGTATCTCCAGCACTAATATGTGCATAATTTCAGGTTAAAGGCCCTCCCTGAAGGCTAAGCACTGTGCTGATGGAAATACATGAATAGGAAGTCCGGTCACACAACAGACAAGAAACCCTCAGGTCCCTGTGTTGCAACCAGGGAAACAAGGAGTTTGGTCTCAATTCCCAGCAACCACATTTTTGTGTAATATAAGTGCATTACAAACTAGTGCAGGGAATGAGCACTGAAAGCCACATTGTGATGAGCTGCTTCTACATGTTCTTCAGCCAGGACACAGACATTAAATTATTATGAATAAAGGTGGTGCCACCAGAGTCCTCACCCAGCCCCACTGTCAAGGGCTTCCATGGAAGGTATGGAGAGACCAGGTGCCTTCCTCCTCTCTGTCCCTTGCCAGGAGCCCTGCTGAAGTGAAGTTCTCCACTGACTGAGAACTGACATTTTAGCATTCCTGGGTGGCCACAGGTGAGAGCACTAAAGAAACTTTAAGGCTGAGCAGGGAAATGTTGATAAATGTCTAAGGAGGTGCAGAGAATTAGTGGTACAAACTAAAGCCACAGGCAGGATTTAGGCAGAGTGGATTGCACCCCAGTTTCCTACTGATTAAACTGCAAGATGGATGCGGGTCGCCCCAACCCTCCTAGTGGGAAGGGAACAGCCAAGTTCTCCATGCTTCACACGGCAGCATAAGGAACATGCTTCTTAGGACTGACCCTCCAGTATTAACCTACCACAGCCTATTTTGCCTTACAGTAACCCATTTGTGCTGATGTGTGCTTACATCTCACAATGAGAATTCAAGGCATGTGTGTGTGTGCTTTGCATATTCTCATATTTAAATTCCCAAATGGTTGTCCTGGAATTAAAATATGTATGCATATTTACATAAATACATGCATACATACAGATGTAAATAATTGTTTCAGAATAAATTTACATTATCACAACTCAGTATTTTAGGACGATTCTAGTGAGTCAGTAATTCCAACAATCTTTGATCCCCCCTTTTAATGCATAAAGTCCCCGAGATGCTCAGCTGCCCTGCAGCTAAATAGTGCTGCTATTCTTGAAACAGATGTTTCTTGAGACTGAATTCATATAATGAAAATAAATGAAAATAAATTAACATATGGACAAAGAAATTGTAAAAAAATTCTTAAAGGTCACTATTAGGCAAGCACACTAAAAAAGACAATAATCAAAAAGCCTTTAATTGCACTGAAAACTTACATAGCATCACTTAGCTAAAGGAAGGACAGGGATAGGGAGTTAAAAGAAATTGTCATAATAAAGCAGTAATTATTTAGCCATGAGAGTTCTTTCCTTTTTTTGTTCCATTTTGATGCTACTAAAATAATTAGCTTTAGACTATGTACAGTCTTCAAGCCACTGAGGTGTTTTAAGCCAGTACTGAGGGTTTGGGTTTTTTAATAAAAATTTACATATTCAGAGTACATTTACTAAAATCAGGCATAGAAATTCCCTGCTTTAATTTTTCCTCCCTGATGACACAGCATTAACTTGCTTTTCTTACTGTTTTGATCTACTTTCACAACAACTACCATTGTCTTACATTTCCTCACAATTACCTCCTAACTTCATCAGGATAAGATAATGAATTATGCAGCGCAAGATCAGGCTGGAACCTGAAAATCAGCTGTGTAACCTACACAGCTGCTACCTGCACAAAGCACAGAGGTATTCAAAACTAGAATCCCAATTCATACATGGTCCTGGCTGCGTAAAATTGTAGTAATCAGTCAGTTAATTTGCACAACTTTGAAGACATCTCTTGTTACCTTTTATCTCCTTCTCTACAGTGTACTACAGTTTTCAGCAATTTCAGTTAAAAGGAAGTTTATTAGCAGGAGAATGAATAATACCTGCCTTCCTTTCCAAATACACATACCTGAACTTGTACTAACAGTATGCTTTTTAACCTTGTTCTTGTGAGACGAAAAGAGTGCTAAAACCTGTATTCTGTTCTATAGACATCATCATAGTCAACAATATAAAACTCCAATTCTACTTATTACCTGCTGCCTTGGCATAAAATACATGCTCTAATTATATATTTCACACACCAGAGACTAAGAAATTTTGAAATAATTATTTTAACTGCAGAATTCACAGTATGCTCACTATCAAGAATATCCTGTTAACAGTGTCATTTAAATTGCCTCCAAATACAAATGCACTAGCAACTACTGTGAAAGTATGCAAGTAGTTTTTATTAGGAATATATGAAAAAGTTTTTTGCCAGCATATTGTCTTTCAATATTTCTGTTTGATATATTAATATCATTTACAGAGCCTCTCAGAGAACTTTTTTTTTTTCCTATAGAAGGGAAAAATATATAATATATAAAATATATAAGGGAAAAAACCCAACCATTACGCAACTCTAAAAAATAAATAGATTAAAATACATCTTCTCCCAGTATGTTTTGTGCAGAAAGAGGAATTTAACAATGAGGTCCCAATAATATTCCACAGAATACTGCAGCAGTTTTTAGCAGACACATCCTCAGGACTAT
>VZRU01008621.1:512707-559257 GCA_013398155.1 Pedionomus torquatus
CTAGAATCCCAATTCATACATGGTCCTGGCTGCGTAAAATTGTAGTAATCAGTCAGTTAATTTGCACAACTTTGAAGACATCTCTTGTTACCTTTTATCTCCTTCTCTACAGTGTACTACAGTTTTCAGCAATTTCAGTTAAAAGGAAGTTTATTAGCAGGAGAATGAATAATACCTGCCTTCCTTTCCAAATACACATACCTGAAATTGTACTAACAGTATGCTTTTTAACCTTGTTCTTGTGAGACGAAAAGAGTGCTAAAACCTGTATTCTGTTCTATAGACATCATCATAGTCAACAATATAAAACTCCAATTCTACTTATTACCTGCTGCCTTGGCATAAAATACATGCTCTAATTATATATTTCACACACCAGAGACTAAGAAATTTTGAAATAATTATTTTAACTGCAGAATTCACAGTATGCTCACTATCAAGAATATCCTGTTAACAGTGTCATTTAAATTGCCTCCAAATACAAATGCACTAGCAACTACTGTGAAAGTATGCAAGTAGTTTTTATTAGGAATATATGAAAAAGTTTTTTGCCAGCATATTGTCTTTCAATATTTCTGTTTGATATATTAATATCATTTACAGAGCCTCTCAGAGAACTTTTTTTTTTTCCTATAGAAGGGAAAAATATATAATATATAAAATATATAAGGGAAAAAACCCAAACCATTACGCAACTCTAAAAAATAAATAGATTAAAATACATCTTCTCCCAGTATGTTCTGTGCAGAAAGAGGAATTTAACAATGAGGTCCCAATAATATTCCACAGAATACTGCAGCAGTTTTTAGCAGACACATCCTCAGGACTATGGTCTAAGTATAGCTTGTATAGAAATACTTGATTTGGCTATGGACTTAGAAACTTTGCTACCACCAGCGGTGATGCTAAGAAAGCTCACCAATGACATTCACAGAAAAAGTCAACTAGTACTGCAGCAGAATTCTTACTACAATCACATTGCTTCTAAGACAGAAATTGATGCCTTCAAAGTTAGCCCAGATGTGTACTTCCAAACTGTAGTCAGTGCCATACAGAATGGTTTATGTCATCAATTACAAAAGAAGACTTTTTTTTTTCTGAAGAAAAATACTAGAAGAACTCAACAGTCTGCTCAACAGGTTATTCATATATATTTCTCTAATCATATGAGCAAACTACCAGGGCTCGATGATAATACAGTTGTCCATTCTAGGGTACATCCAGGATAAGAAAAAAAAAAAAAAAAAAAAAAGAGTAGTATTTGATTGAGCTGTGGGACACAGGAAATGGCAAGAGGTGACCAAGACCACAATTAGCTGGCAGGGAATACTTGTAGAAATACAGCATATGGGCACTGAACCCACGTCCCAGACATATGAGAGGATGGGCATCTCCTGTTGCACCACTTTCTTCTGTTACTTCCTGAAAGGCCTCCTATAGTAATCTGAACCTCTCAGTGCTTGACTGCACAGCTCCATCAATAGTGTATATAAATGAGGCTTAACATGTCAAGCATATATTCTTTAAGTACTGCAGTGCACCTTAGCTCTACAGCACAGGGTCAGGATCAGGAGTTTTGGAGGTCAAAGAGCTCACTGGAAGTGGGATCTTGGTGACTAGGTCACAGGACCAAACCTACTACTCACAAAACCCAAGGGAGTAAGGAACACAACCACTTCCAAAGTAAGAGTGACCCTGCTGGTGTTCCCTTTCCATCTTGGGCCAGGTTTAATGCTTTCAGCTAAGCCAAGCAGGTTGACACACTCACATAGTTAAGCTCTGTTATCATACAGGAGACAGGTAACTGCTGAAAGCCAGCACAGTGTGGCTTTCTGCTGCAACTGAACTAATTCCACTGGCTGGTGGTACAGGTGTGTAGATAAGCATGAAAATTTAATGTGGAATAAACAAAGGGGAATTATTTAAAGTTTGGCAGAAACACGAAGCAGTGTGGGCTGGCCAAGCTTACGCTGCTTTACCTAACTCAGATGCAACAGTGACTTGTTTGTTAGCTGATTTGTCATACCAGAGTTAGAAGTGTGAGCGGATGCCCACACAGACACAGCACAACACTTACATAAAAATGAGCTTGTGCTCACACATCAACTCCAAACAAGCCCCAGGGACCAAGGGAAAACAGATTTACTGGACAAGAGCATCCAGCATTTGAGCTGCAGAACTGGCAGGAGTGTGCTCTCTCATTCAAACTCTGCTAATCCAAAACCAAGTGTGGGCAGTTCTCAAAGGAGAGATATTTCATCCATGGACCTGCCACCAATGACCTCCATTAATTTTATTTACCCAAATATTTACTTTATTTGAAAAATATTTGTGCAAAACCAAAGAGAACTCTACATATTCACACACACACATTTCTCTAACTCCTTAAAAAGCTACCTCCCACCTTTTCTTGAGAATACCTGAGAATCCTTTCTCCCTGGAGAATATTTCTTGGGAAGCACAACATAATTCATCTACATTTGTCAAATTTGTCAAGTTGTTTCTCTTTTTCATTTATACTCATGTAAAAACATTTGCATTTACCATGGGGAAACAAAAGATAGTCTTCCCTCACACATTTCATCTCCGCAATAGCACACTTCCCTGACATATGAGATATAAAGTAATCTATTTCTGTTGTGTATTTGCACATCTACATAGAAAAGAATAATAAGCAACACCATATAACCTTAACACAAATTACATGTTAAATAGAATTGCAAATTCACAAATGATTTTTTCTATTTGAGAGGATCATGACAATTTAGTTCCTTTGTCAGTAGTATGCAATACTTATATAGACTACAAAGAAAGAAAAAAGAATTAAACTGAAACTTTGAGAGGGAATTTGGAAGACAGACTACATTTGCCAAAATCAAAGTGTAGTCCTCATATCCTGAAAAACTATACAGTTCAGGAGAGACCCCTGCAGAGAACTAGGTTACTTTCATAAAGACTTCCATTAACATTTCTGAATAGACCTAAAAAGTTTTTAGATGTAAATCCCACCTATCTTTAAAATTAAATACTCATGTTAATATTTACCAAACTGTTGTAAACGGAGGGAGCCCAAGGATTTGGAAAGGATTAAAATCTTGATTTGAGAGTTATCACTTTATCTCCTCTTCCATAAAAGCACATGCATGGCAGCAACAGACAGAAGCTGAGCACAAGCTTTTGAACTTTCATAATCTTAATCCACTATCTTGTTCAAGTTAAGCATCACAAGAGCATAAAAATACTATTTTAAATGAAAGGTGTTGTTAGTGGAAGTTGTTGTGCAAGCTGTAAAACAGCTAATGTAAAAATCTTAGACTGACCTTGCTGCCCCCTCCCTTACCCTTTTCCAGTCCACTTCTTCACTGAGTCTCATTAGAAATATTGCTTCCTTCAAAGCCAAGTTAATAAGGCCTTAAATGAAAAACCTGTGTTCAAAAAACCTAGCTTGGATTTGAAAAAGATCCCGCTAAGCAGTGCAGAAAAACTGAATAAACAAAAATATTTGCACTGTCATTTTTCCATTTATAGATGTTTTGTTTTTCTCAAACTTAAGACAGCATCTACATGAATAAGACAACATGAATCCAGAACACTCCAGAGGTTCACATGCATTTCCTATCAGCTAGAATTTGCCAGCTGCCCACAAACCCTGAGAGGTTCTGTGGAAGCTGAACTCTTCTTACTAACTCTACAGTGACTCTTAAAAACTTCTTCCTTATTTCTTCCAAGCAAAGATTATGTTAGGGTATAAAAATTAGGTGTTAACTACATCATACATGATTCCAAAACATTCAATTTCCATGGTAACTTCTAGGTGTTAAAGACATCAAGTATACCAGCTTCCACTTGAAACAGATTAATAACTGACCATATTCACCTATTTTTTCAGCCACCTATATTTACATTTGTTCTGATGAGCTTTATCCAAAACCCATAAATTTTGTGAATCCACAATACAAGTATGATAGGATGTAGTAGGTAAGTCATTAAGTCATATCATACTCATTTTAGAAGTATATACAATGTGCCAAAAATGCCTCCAACATAAAGAACTAGGCACAGCAGATTACACAAGAACAGCCTATTATTCAAGAATCATACACCACCCTAAATCTATACCTCCCTGTTTTCTGTTTAGAGTATTTTCTCTACAGCTTTATCACTGATGCAACCAAAGAGATAACTCTGAACAGTACTAATTCATGTAAGTGATAATACTGTTTTCTGCACCTTCAGTTGGTTTAAAGGAGTACTATCTTGAGAAAAAACACGTTCTTGAATTATATATGGGCAGAAACATGAGCACTACAGTATAGTGCAAATTCTGATTTGCCCAAATGACGGGTTTTTTTTCTTCACATTGGAAATAATTTAGACAGAGAGGCTTTTAGAGGTGATTAAGGACAGACTTTACAGGGAAGTTTAAGGGAAGGCAGTGCCTAAATCCTTGAATTTTAATGGGGCAGTCATGCCTCTTAGTTTACAGAGCTATTTAAAAAAAATAAAATCTATTCTGTAAGGCAAAACCAACACAGAAGATTCCTATGAGTAACTAAGCTCAATAAACCACAATTTATAGGACTATTTTCTAATCATTAGCTTTTCACTGACTTTAGGCTTAATCTTATTATTTATTTTAAAAATTCAGAAGATATTTACATTGCAGACATCCTGCCTGCAACAAGTGGAAAACATCCTGTTATGAATGTTTTCTATCAAGATAGCAAAAGATCAGGACAATCACTTGAAATCCCTTGAATTCACTGCCAAACAAAATACTATGAAAATTAAGCAATGCTACAAGCAAATAGAGGATGTCAATAGAGAATTTAAAACTACTTGACACCCAGTATTAGGACACGTATAATAAAAATCAGTATCAGTCACTTAACTATTGTCCTACTTTGTTAGGCTGCTTATTTGAAAACCAGTGGGCTTTCTGAAATTTCTCATAACTATTAAAATGTGAGCCTTGTAAAAAGTGTTAGTTAGCCAAAAAAAATAGCAAGTTGGACCTTTAAAATAATTGTGTGGAATTTCTCCTTCCCATACTTACATTAATTCTTTGAAATATACAGTACTGAAAGTCAAGTATTACCTTCACTTTGATAAACAGAATACATTGAAATAACTGAAGATGATACAGACAAATGTTTTAACTCTAAAATAAATTTAAACTTAGATATTTTTTTTTAGATTTTTTTTAGATTTTCATTCCCCAATGACAAGATATCACCTAAACAACATTTACATGTGAACAACAGTTCCCTATAGCTTTAGAGTTAGAACTTCAGAAAATTTAGTCATAGTCCTTTCTATAGTTGATATGAGTGATAATCCATGATAAGTTACAAGGAGCAAGTTGAAAAACAGATCCTGTGTTTTCAACTGCTGAGTAGCACACGAAGTGTGGAAAAAAATCAGTAAAAAGCAAAGACAAAATGTAGTATTTTCAGAATTCTCTATGTCATAACTAAGACTGTAATGAAAAATACCTCTTCTCCCCAGAAAGAGATGGCTAGAATTGGACAGTAAATTCCTTATTACAAGGGCCAGAGTTCAAAAGGACTGACTTAGACCCTTGCCAAAAGAAATAAAAAGATTTAAAAAAATGGTGCAATGCCTATAGAAAAGATTGAATATTAGAGCTCTATAAATTTGAAAGTGAATGAAGTGCACCTTTGTAAAGCTAACAAGGGAAGTGCAATCACATTCCTAAGAGAATGCCAGCTGACTCTCACTGTGGAAAGGTGGCATTAAAATACTTGTATACGAAATATAAGATGCCAATTGTTTTAACTATATCATTGCTACAACAAAGCAGGAAGATACATGAATGTGAAATTTAGTCTATCATTATACATATCCTTTACACCAAATGTAGAATAATTAGATTAAGTTGTCTTAACTCCCTACGGTCCTTTTTCCTACAAATACAATTAACTCTTTTCTGTACGTTTCAAAATGCCAAGCTTCACTGACTCAAAAGCCAAAATACCCAAATGCCACAGACAAAACACCATCCAACTAGGTAAGAAAGCTCATCTTAAGGCTTATCAAAGAGCTTTTATTATTAGTGTTAGGAGTAAGAATCTGATTTTTTCCATCAAACAAAGGCAATGTAGATGTGCTAAGAAAACTAGAATAAAAAACTAGTTGATTGGAAATTTTCAAGTTGACAAGGCAACTTTGATATATAGCACCATCAGAATTTGTTAGAAAAGACAGCTAGCATAACAACTGAATCCTTATTGATGTGCCTCTTCAGTTGTGCATACATTTTGATCGGCAAAATAACAATATTCTAAAATGTTTTTCATATTAAATTGATGTCAAACTTTCTTAGTGCAGAAAAATAAAGAAATTAGTCATCATAATCATGGGATACAATCCTAATGAATAATTTACGTGGCCAAAATAAGCACTAAACTGCTCTACTTAGGTTTATCAAATTACATTGCATATATCAAAAGATATCAGTTAAGTTCCCCATACCTCAGTTCCCACCAGTTAAGTTCCACATATGTACAGTATATTTGATAGCAAACTTAGCTGGAGGGTACACTGAAATATTACTCTAATTTGTGCAGAGGAGCTGACATGATGTGCAATGGCCCAAAGCTAGAAGTGGAATCCCATGAGGAATGACAGAACACGCTTTTAACAAATGACTTCTCTATTAATAATTGCAAACTAGGATAATTTTTGTGAATTAAATTGCTTGCAAAGACACATGTAATTAATACTATATATTGTCTTTCACTACTCTTAAGAAACCTTATACTTTGGAAAAAGCATGGTTGCTTTCCATACAGACAATCTGCTCTTTTCTGTTACTAAATCTTGCTTTAGAAAAGGTAATTTTATTTTAACAATTCACCAACCCTAAATAAAATTGCCAGGAACTAACATGCATCTGTTCACATAAAGAGCTATTTACATGGTATTAGTTTTCTTGCCTGTCATATCAAAGACAGGCAAGAAAAACGTTTAACATTTGTTTAATCTTAACTTTCCAAGTTTAAAAGCCTGCATTTAAATTAAGCTAAATATCCTAGGCACACTATGGGAATTTTATGTGCTTCGTTCTCAAAACCCATGTTCTACACTTTACAGTAGGTTTGGAAAGCAGTAAGTTTTCCAGCTTCCAGGAAGTAATTGTTCTTAAACCCACAAGGGCACAACAGTTCCAACTCCCTGCATTCCTTTGACCCAAACTTTCTGTTACACTAAACCCAACTGTTTATCAATAGAGCACGGGTAAGCAGAAAACAGCCTAACATCTTTTCCAGATATTTAGTCTAACTCAATACCTCCAGTGCTACTTAGAGGACTGGGGCTAAGCTTATGATCTTAAGAACCATGTGGTTTCACGAGAGAAAAGGAAAATTTAGAAGTTAGAATAAATAATGATTTATAGAAACACATTTTTCTACACATTTCTTCTCTACACATGCTGATGTGCCATGACAACTCTATCTCCAATTGACACAGAATATAATTATACATACCACAGTTTGGTGGTTAACTTGAATCACTTCATCCCCAGCATGGATTTTCTTGCACCGATCTGCAGGTGACTGAATTTAAAATAAAAGAGATGATAAAGAATACAGTTCTTACTGGTCATCATCTCTCTTTCAGCAGTATGATTGCTAAGCTACATAAATCAGGTTAGATTGATACTGATACATTCTGTTGTGAAATAAAGAATTAAAGAAGTATTTAATAAATCAACTCGCTGTTGTTGAAGAAAAATAATCTGTACTGTTGTACGCAATACAATAAAATGTTAAGAAAGATAATTATTTTTTTTTTTTTATTAAAAGATAACCAAGTGTTAAGGATTTCTTTTTCATTTAATTCTGCCAAAAGAGTTCTTTAATCTGCCTGACACCAAGTTTTGAAAGCCAATCTTCGGCCAAATTTTGAACCTACCAAGACTAATTGGCAATTCCTCATAAACAAATTTCACGTTGCCTTTTTGATCTACAATGTTTCTATATGATGCAGAGAACTTCAGAAAATTACTGTTCTTCCAAGAGTACACAGGGAGAGAGTATTAGGTTAGATAACAGCCAGGAAGATCCTATAAGTTACATGGTAACTTAGTTTCTGGGTTTTCTGGGTCATAATTAGAGTGAAAGAAATGCAACCAGCATCAAAATCCTACAACGATCACATATTTCAAAAAGCAAAGTAGTTTAATTCTTTGCTTTTGCCTCAAAACCCACAACTCAACAACAAAACAAATCGAAACAAAAAGCCCGACAACAAAACCTGCTGTCCCCCATAAAGCGACATTCCCTCAAAACCTTTCCCTTCTTCTGTCTTCTATGTTTACAAGAGATCAATTGTCTTCTGAGGGAAACACACTATGTCTGGAGCAAAACAAACTCCTTCAGCTTTTCGTAGAGTGATGCTTTGATTTTTCTCTCAGTACTGTGGCTTCCAGCCTATGAAGGCACTTAACAAACTTAAAGGTAGAAGGCGAGACTGACAGTTTGAAAAATATCAAGGTGCTCAGGAGGAGGCTTCCAAAAAGCTGCTATGAATTTTACAGAAAGGAATGAAATCAAATGAATCAAGTTTTCAGGTGAGATAATAGGTCATCTAGAAAATACGCTTCAGGCCTGAAATGTGGACTTGAAATTGTAATAAACTATGTTCTAGATCCCCATTCAAAATATATGTCACAGCTGTGCTGTGACTTTCTGGTACAATTGCAAGTGATTCATGGCGGCCCAAGGTAAAGACAGTGTTTAAACAGAAGATATCCAAGAGAAACATGAGGCTGAAAGAGGGGTCACTCATGACTCAGTCCTAGGCGATCTTGCTCAGAACATCCTAAATCAAGCTGAGCTCATAAGAGTAATTTTACTTACACAAACAAAAACAGCCTTGATTTTTTGGCGCTATTTCAGCATTCAAGGTGTTGGCTGAGTGACTTGTGGAAAAAAATTAACACTGGTGATTATGTTCTAATGATCTATTTTCTTCCTGCCATTTCACTACTCACACTTACTCATTCGTACCTCTAACAACCTTTATAATCCTCCTATGCTTTATAATCCTCCCATTGCTATTTTAGCTCAGATGTAGTTACACCTAAGACTTTCAAGTACTCAATGCAAGTGAATCTTTTGTCATTGCCCTTGAACTCTACAGGGCTTTATTAAAATACAAACTTTCTCCTGCATTGACTTCAGCACTTGCAGCTTAAATTTTAATAAAACAGGTATTTTGTGCAGCAGTTTGCCAAGACAGTAAATATGGTCTGAGAATCTTCTAAGTGGAAAAGGCTACTTTAAATAAACTCATTGCAATTATGCCTCAAACACCTGCAAAGTGAGGTAAGATCCACTTATAAAGGAGTCTCAAGGCTGTGGTCTCATTAAGAGATTGTAACTCTTGTTCCTTATTGCTTTTTCCTCCTAAGTAAAGCATACAGCTCTTGCAGTACAGAAATGTGTAACTTTTATCATCACTAAGGAAAGCAGAGTAGAATTGATAAGCTCACTCTTTTTTTAGATGCATATGTTGATGATTAAGCAAAATATCCATTCATAAAGTCCTACAAAGTAGGAACAAAGTGTGTCACGTCACAGTGTTCAACAGGGAGTTGAACAAGAGATGGAAGTATCTGTGGCTGAGTCTCACACATTCATATCATAAAAGCTATCCAGGATCTGTTTGGGATTTATTCTTCAGAACAGATTTAGTTGTGTCCTTTAGGTTAAGTGTTTGTCCCATTCCCCCAATGTATCTAAACTGTCTGAAAGACCAGTGTAGACCTCCAGGAGCACATTTGTTGCATGCACAGAATGGAGATTTTGGTGTCATTTCTTCTGAAAGGCCTCTCTTCCCTGAGAATTAAGATCAACCCACAAACTCAACCAGCACATAGTAAGTGGGGACACTGGGAGCAACTCCTTCAAAGATACACTCCTGCTGGAGGTGTACCACATGCTATTACTTTAGAAAATAGTCTTTTCTACTGGAAAACCAAATTACAAAATGACCTTATCTGAAGAATGCATCGGTTTCGTGAATTAAAACAATCTCTCCAACATGGTCTAAAAGGACTACTCAACAAGAAAGCTGTAACCTCTTACTGGACCAACACACCCCTTAGAATTGTTTCTTCCAAACAAAAGAAAGAAGACATGAACCAGAAAGCTCAGCTTGCCCTGAAGCTACAGGACGACTGAGAAAGAACCTCTTACAGGGCAGTGACCTGTGAGAAACCTATCTCTCACTGTTTTGAGTTTCAGAGATCAGCTGCTTTGAACTGCAGGGCTGATGTGTTGGGATAGATGACTCCCAGTGCTGAACAGCAAGATCCAGACTCTAATGGGCTTTGTAGCTGGACATCAAGCACCGTGAAAGGCAAAGAAAGCAAGCAGAACTCTGGCTAAAAAAAATATTACGTAACATTAATGCTGCTAGCACTGCCACACTACTGTGTTTAAAAAGGCAGGTACTTCTCTGTGATCTTTTAGGAAAGTATCAGACAAAAAAGTTGTGCCAATAACTCAATAGAAAGAGCAGAATCTGGAAGAAAAAGGACACAAAATTTTGTTCAAAGGGAAAGGAATTTGGATTCTTACTGTTTCCTAGAAGTCAAGTTGTACCACAAACAGTAACCATGTCAACATCAACAGGTCAGACCATATCTGCACCATCACAACCTTGCTCTGGCTTATGCTGCTTAGATGTTTCTACTCCCATCTATCAGAATCATACCTTTTTTCTCTTTTGGTTAAAGGAAGCAGCTAGTGACTGTGTGTTTAAAAGCAGGAGACATCTACTTCCTTTAAGATGTTACTCCTTTTCAGAAATGCTTTTACACACAACAGGTTTTTCCCTGGATAGCAGAATGCAGTTTCTTAGTCCGCTGTGATCACCTCCAGGGTGTTACAGTGAGTGAAAGAATCGATAACAAAAGCAGAAAAGTCATCACGACTGAAGCTTCCTGACGTGGAAGCTAACTGACGTGGCTTTAAATTATATTCATGAATCACAAAAAAATAGGAGTTTTGAGGGGATGCATTAAGATTTTATTTTTATCTTTGCCCTTGGGAAATTAAATCCAATATTAGTAAGTCATGGAGAGAAACGGTTCCTTTTTCAATTTGAGAGAAATTCAACTGCAAAAGCCATCCTCTTTCTTTCATATGCTTTCTAGATTAAGCTCAAGTATGGCTCTTTTGGGTTTGTCTGCTTTTGCTAATTCCACTGATGATATCTGTAGCTGTAGGTCTGACTACCTAGAATTTTGATTTCAAGCTTGAAATTCCTTACATTCTCCTTACTGCAAGACAAGTGACATTCACAGAAGTTCTACAACAGATATAATCTATTGGGCATAACCCATGGATCCTGCTCACAGCAGAAGAAAAAAAGAAAGAAGAAAGGCTACCAGATTGCAGTTCTTATGAAGGGATGAAAATAATATTCCTATTTTATTGAGACATTAACAGAACCTCATTGCAGATCAGAGGCAACAACTGTAAATAGCACCTGGGTAGTTTGTACTTTCCACAGTACGACAGTAGCAGGATAAAACAAACATATCTGACAGCTTCATTTTAAGACAATGTCATCAGTATCTTTGAAAGGAATTGCCTAAACAATTACAGAATAGTTCAGTGTTGTTTAATGGCTTGTTCCATGTATGCTGAAGATTATGGATAAAAGCCTTTCTCCCTAAAATGATCATTTAGCTCACTTAACAGCCAGTCAGTTCTCTAAATAAGGTGTAGAAGGAAAGGAAGTTGTGTATTTCAAAGGCAGTTGAAAAGGATTCTACTATGTTTTACTTGCTGTTTAATACCTTCAGTGAGAATTAGTATACCAGTAATAAGTGTTCCCTTTCTATAAGCATTATTCAGAAGTTCATGCAGAAATATATGGTTATTTGTCAATGTGAAGGGATGTCCTCATTTTCATGCATTTATTTATTACAAAATAGAGCTTGATAGATGGAAAATATAAAAGCTGTTTATCTAATACTGAAGCAAATTCCAGCACATCAGCCTATACATAATAAAGACATTTATCTTTTATTCACAGAGTAAGATATCTCCAAGACAGCTAGTACCTATCTTGATCGACTGTAGCATTTACGTGTCTTGCAAGAACAAATCAAAACTGATTCCCCTGGTCCTCATCTGGGAACAACTCTTTTAATTCTGAGGTGAACAAGCACAAGCATTTCTGCCGTCCAACATGCTATTGGTCCTCAACAGCCAACTAGCACACTTTTGCAAGCAAAACGTAGTCTATAGCAAAGGGAAAGCATAACTCACAGGTAAGGTCAAAAGGCTTCCAGGCCTGAACACACAGTATTAATAATACTTACATTTTCTGTTGTTCCAGTAATTACATGGAGACCATCATATGTTGACTTAATGTACATACCCTAAGAAAAAGACATCATGGGAGAGAATTTTTAAAGTGTTTCACAAACCATCACCATCCAAACATAATTTGCATATCTCTAAAAGAAAAGTCTTTTTTTTTTGGTGAACTTTTAATATACGGCATGAGGAATTTGTCTCTGGATAGGAAAGTGTGCTTTTTCATACACTTCAAGAACAACAGCCCAAATTATTCTGTCCCTAATTATCAATAGCACTGAAACTTTTACCATAGTAATCTCTATAAAGAGTCCATAGTTTTTTTAACACACTCCTTCAACTACAAATGAAACAACCGATTACAAAAAAGCCCCCCAGATCGCCTTAGGACGATCAATACTTTCATTTTGCTTTGGAAGCTACAGAAGGCTTTAAAAGATCTGGAGTCTCTGGTAGGCAGTGCTGCAAACAACTTTCAAACTGATAACCAATACTTTGAAGTGTGACTGGAAAATAGCTCTAAGACTTTTTGATAGCCTCACACATCTCAGTGAGCAGGTCAGCTATAAAACTCAATGACGAAAAACTTAGATGTCAACTTTGTTAGTTATCCCATTTCTTTCAAAAAATATGGAAAAGGGGGGATAGCTTATGAACAGACAGAACTTCTTGCATGGGTAGTCTGAGACAGTGTCTCAAATCTCTTTTTTCATCAAGTCATAATTCAAGTATTTTAACAGCATCCACTAANGTGGGGGTGGGGAAGGAGATGTCTGTCAGTCTGATTTTGGTAAATTTGGCTGATAGCACAACAAGAGGTAATTGGCATATATTGTGACTTCAACAGCTTCTGAGAAATCTCCTTTCCCTCAAACTGTTCACAGAAAGTAGGTAAATACTGAGGTTGAGTTAACATTCCCTTCATAGCCTACTTTTTCTCCTTTTAATCAGAGTGCCGCAAAGAACTCTGTTCATAACTGAAGAACAGGGTGCACTCACTGGTGATTAAGCATGGTAAAGAGGCAAAGCTGACATACCAAGTTGGGATCATAATCTAGTTTGGGATCAGAACTCACAGACAAGTGGAAACAAGGAAGTACCCCCCACTTAACCTAACTGGATGATAACTCCAGTATAAAAAAAGAAAAGGGACTTTATGGGTTTCTCAGGATAGAAGGCTCAAAACTAAACTCCTATTTTGCTCAGCAGAATACATAGCAGTAATGGCATCAAATCCAGTTGTCACATTAGGCTGCCACAGATAGAAGAGAACAAAGCAAGAATCTGCTCGTTACTATACAAGCCCCTGCCATCATCCTTCCAATTCCAGCTCCTCTATACACTTTCAGCAATCTTCACCATTGATTGGCTCCATGCACATAGTTTTCTGCTTCACTCAGTTATCTCAAATATAGAATGGCAATTTCTTATACATTTATCCTCACAACACCCCTGTGAGGTAGGGAAACACTAATACACAGACATTTTACAGAGAGGTCAATGAGCCCCACAAGAAGCTGAGATATGTTGGCACCTGTTATTTGGTATTAATACCTAACCTCAAAGCACCAAAAAAATCAGGGTCTAAATCCCTCTCAGGATCTGGATCTAATGACCTGTCCATGTTCCTTGCAAAATGGCAAGAACTGAAATCATGGTGACTTCATGGTGATGGGAATCACGAGTCAGGTCCCCACAGAGCACCTTCTAAAGAAAGTCACATCTTTGTTTTTACTGACAGTGAGTTACTGGTTTCAACTTAAAACATCAAGGTCAGGATAAATTCTCACACTTAATGGTTACACAGTGTTTAGCTTTGTGCAAAGCATTATTCTGAAGGCTGGTAAGGTCATCGAAAGCACGTTGTTGTGGCAAGAGTGCAATATACATCCAATCTAGTCTTTTCTACAAATCCAAAAGACTTTGAAAAATCAAAAGAGGAGAAAGAATTTTCTTTAAAGGCTAAGACCAAGATTTTGCACACATTAGGGAAGAAAGGGAGGAAAGAAGTTGCAAATAATCCCCTAGGTAATATTTATTTCACATGTGAAAAGTTAATAAATGCTAAACTAGTACCACGCCATTTTAATTTTGCAAGAGCCAACATTATTCTATTTACAAAGCAGCTTTTGAATGGAGAGAGGTAACATTTTGCAACAGAAAGATGAGTTACCCTTTCATCCATGTTCCTCCACTTGTTTTGAGTGAACTCATTTTAAGTATGCAAAATGGTACAAAGATTAAAATGTTTCTGGCTTACATTGTTTGATCTGGAATGGATATAAGAACACCACAGACAAGTTTTCCCCCCCTCTGTCTCCTTGTGGCTGCACAATATTAACAATACTTTTAGCAATCCAGGATACAAGGGAGATTAGTGTGTGTGTGCTGTTGATCTGTACTGAAACAAATAGGCAGATACACATCTTAGGTATCCAAAGACAATGTCNCAGAATCTGATATAATTTTAACATATTTTACACAATGCTGGATGGAAAAGAAGATACTAATAACATTTTATCACATAACTGAACTTTTACTTTTTCAAATTGACACTATCTTAATGGAGTCCCCCAAAGCTGCGCATGCCTCTTTAACACCAAACAGTTCTCAGAACCCTGTTCATAAATTTTTCCCAGCTCCTCAAATATTTCAAACCAAATGACTTGGGAGAAATATTAGGAACAGTAGTACCCTGGATTTCTGGAAAATACTTTCTAGCCAAGGAGTCAGCAGTACACTTTTAATCAGCTGCCACTCTGCTGTATCTACCACTTCCATTTTATGAGCTATTTTTCACATGAGAAACTCATTTTGCATTTGTTGCAGCAGACAAAGAGGAACCCAGAAAAAATTAGTTTCATGTTCTGGTGAATTCACCTTTGCATTTCTGAATCCAGCAAGTAAGGTGAATAGCCACAACTTCAAATCACATCACAGCACCTGAATGGAGTAGGATTAGATTGATAATATGAACAGAAAAAAGATGAGATTCAAGATTAAACCTTGCCATGGTTCTCTGATACTCTGTTCCATATTAAAAAAAAAAAAAGAA
The DNA here is from genome assembly GCA_013398155.1 of Pedionomus torquatus. NCBI lineage: Eukaryota > Metazoa > Chordata > Aves > Charadriiformes > Pedionomidae > Pedionomus > Pedionomus torquatus. The sequence continues at coordinate 528,125 of VZRU01008621.1, forward strand.
AAAAAAGAAAAAAAAAAAAAGATAAAGTAGAAAGGAACTTTTGAAGAAAAATTTCCCAAGGAAAATTTAAGTTACCAGCTTTATGTCTAACAAAATGTGCACAGTATATTCTGTTTCTTTGCTAAATACACTGTTTTCAGTCAAGCAGTAATATTTTTAAGTCTGCTTCCTGGCAAAAGATACTACCAAAGCTAATCTGTTTTGTAGAACATCAGCAGTGTAAAACCACACAAAATTAAACTCTGCTTACTGATACAGATGAAACAACTTCCAAGTCCTCAAAAGAAAAAAAAAAAATAAAAAAAAAATAAAAAAAATCACACTTGGGAGCATGCTGGAGATTGAAAAGCTGATCCATTTTAGGCCTTCTTAAATAGTTTTCTATGCTGACAACCCTTATTTTCTCCCTTTTCACCTTTACTTTACAGCTACTGCAGGCTTTATCTCTTTCCACAGCAACACTCACTGGAGAACACTGCATGCAACCAGTCACACAACCACACCTGGGTAACAGACCATGGATGGGGTGGGGAGAAAAGCAACACCAAACCCCACCCACAATATTGCTTCACCCAATAAAGACAAGTAGACAAGAGTCTACTTTACCCAGTAGACAAGAGTTTTGCCACATCACACTCTAACAAAATTTCTTGCTTGCCAGTTTCTTTAGTCTCTTTTTTCTGATATGTGTTAGCCAGTTTTAATATCTATGAGACACTCTAAACCCTGCAACGCATTTACCTGTTCCTTCTGCATTAAGGTATGCGTGTGACAATTAACATTTACCTCTGACTGATACTTACGTTTCCACAAGGAAAGTTCAAACATAGTGAAGGAACTATTGCGCCGATTAAAACATCCTGACAGTGCTCCAATCTGTTTTAGGTTGTAAAAGCTCCAACCATTTTCTCAATTCTGTTACATATTTATCATATGAGGTTAGGCAAACAGCACTGTTTTCCAAACTTCTTATTTCCTTCTCTTTTCCATTCTTTTTTTTTCTCCCTGATCTACTTCAGTTTCTTAGATATTAAATTTGCAATTTTAGATACTCTGTTTATGGTAGGTAACAAAAAAACCCTATCTTCCCAGTTAGCAGCCATCCTTGTCCTTTTCCTTCCACTTGAAGTCTTTCCACCTTAATAGATTTTATTTAGTGATCAGTAGAGCCATCACAGAACAGCCATGTGGGTCAGAAATCTAGAATAAAGTTGGCAACAATCCATTTTTCCACATCCCTTGTTGCACAGATCCTGGAAGGTCCAGAAGTTATTGAGCTTCACATTCATCCCAGTGTTCCTGACGTGGAGAGGATATCACAATTCCAAGTTTTACCAGTAGTTCTTCAACTGACATGCTTAGCACTCAACAGGGTGGTACTAATATGCACTTACTGTATCTTAATTGAAAATATTAGTTTAAGAAACAAATAAACGACAAAACCAAAAAAAAAGCCCAACAACCCAGAAGCAAAGCTTTCATATAAAGCACCATGAGCAACTTGACAAAGATGATCTGTTAGTACGACTGGCACTGTAACAAACTGAAAGGTATGATATTCGTCCTTCATGTGCAAATATATCATCCCTGGTGCCTGCTCTGGAGAGCTTACAATCTAGAAGAGACAGCAAAATACAGAGGCAATAAAATAGTGGCATAGAGGCAAGAATAATGGGGAAAAAGATATGACCATACCAAAATAGTACTGTATCCTTCTCATGCTTGTAATACTGCACAGTTGGTGTGTTCCGTTTTTCAAAAGTACGTGTAATTATTTTTATGACAATGACATGGTAGTCCTCCTCAGCATCGAGGTTTTGTTCAGTTCATTCACAAATACACATTAAAAAAAAAAAAAAAAGAAAGAAAAAAAGGCCTGCCTCAAGAGCTTCCAGTTTAAACAGACAAGACAGACAGAGGGTGTAAAACAGAGGAACAGAGGGGTAAGAGATTCTCTGTCTCATCAGCTACCCAGCAGGAACAGACCCATGAAACACATTCGTATCTACAAAAATACCACTCAACATCTATCAGTCACTGGGGGTTAACAACATTCTACATAAAAGCTTAAATGAGGAAAAAAAACACCCCAAAAAGTCACAAGACAGAAAGGAAAAGAAATAACAGTTTAGATAAAAATGGACAGAATTCCAGAAAAGGTGATCAAGAGAAAGGGGAAGAATATTTCTTCATTACAGTAGAAGACAGGATTTCAAAAAGTTGACTGCAGTGAGCTGGTGGAAGATTTAAAATTATAGGGGAAAGAGAGGGAGGAGAGAATCCAGAAAACGCTGAAATCCCGGAGGACTAGTTTGAAATGGATTCAGAGATAAAAAAGAAATCCAGTGGAGGAAGGGAAAACAAATAGCAGACTAAAATATAGGATAGGGCAATATTTAGTCTTCCAAACGTTTGGGGTTTTTATCACATTTCAATTGTGATTTCTGAAGAATGGAAAATTAATTTAGGGTATAATTGCTCTAAAGACCTTGGCGCACCAAATTTGTCTAAAACCCAAATCAAACCAAAACTGAAAACCCAACAATAACCAATCCACAAACCAAAACACTCCCCAAAACTACTGGGGGAGTAGTACATTCATACTTCAAAAACCTGCTGCAAAGAGTACAGCAGAAGTCCTTCTTATTTAGGAAAACCAAATAAGAATAAACTTGGGCAGAAGTTGCAAAAGATATTTCATTAGCCAAAGAATGGTTAACTGTATTCTGATGGCCTTTTACTATCTCCAGGGATTGTGGGAAGAGATACTATTAGTGATGTAAAGTCCTACAGCTGTCATTGTTATCAGTGTTGTTTTTTTCCTCGGAGTAGGTGTAGGATACTCGAGTAAACAAAAGATCAATGGTCAACTGCTGAACAACAAACACCGAATAGCTGCTCTGATCTTTTACAATTACCTGATTAAGCATGCAGAGTTCTTGCAATAAAATTCAATAAGCTACTTCTCAGCAGTGCTGTAGAGCCTTTGAATAACTTACAAAATAGCTTTATATCCCAGAGATACTATGAAGCATATTCCAGAATCTGACAGGTTTTGTGCATAAGCCCACGCAAACTTCTTGGTTGAGTTGATCTTAGTAATTTAAATCCCTTCAGACTTCAAAATCCTAGAACAATCCAAACCATTTTTCAGAAGCTGGTATAAATGGCAAGAACTTCTTGCTTATTTCTCCCTGGTCACCAAACCCCTTGCATAGATCCGTCAGCCTTACAAAATACTTCCCTGTTGGCCCAGCTGCATGAGAAATCAAACTATGTGCAGATTTTAAAATTAAAAAAAAAAAAAAAAAAGGCCAAAATGTCCTGTTCCTCTCCATATATACAACCTATTAATTCACTTTCTCATCCTGGATGATGGGTTTGATTAACTGCGTACTTCTTACCAGCCCTTCACTTGGCTTGATGTTTGTAAGCTGGATCACTTCAAGGTGAGCGGACTGGGAAACCAATGGATCAGAAGAGAGCGAGATAATGTGATCACAGACTCCAGAGAGAGTTTTACACTAGGAAACAAGAAAAAAGAAAGAAAATAAAATGTCACTATAAGCATACCATTGCTAACTATTTGCGTATCAATCTACAATTCAAAGCACTGCATTTTTGAAGTACATAATTGATCACATCGGCAGAGGGAATCTACAAGGCAGGGGGAAGGAAGGTGGATGGTGAAAGGCTTCAAGTCAGCAGTATAGTATAAAATCCAGTTTTTGTGATGATCCCAAACTGCCACAGTATCAGACGAGGGAAGAACAAGAGGCAAATGCTTTTACATATGAGTAAAGAGAACAAGAGACTGGGTGAGCTGTTCCCCAAGACTCCCAGGGTGAGGTGTCCTGCCTCTGAGACGTGCTCAGGCATGCACAGAGAGCTTGATGTGCTCCTACCCCCCCCACCCACACCTTTTGCAAAGATATCAAATGCCCCCAAACCCCACTAATTTCTACTGAATGTTCAGCACACACAAAAATCAGGCTCCTAACGATGATGGGTAACTCCTAACTTTGAAGTTTATTCAGTACTAATAAAATGTGCTAATTGACTTTGGACCAAATTGCTCATGTTCTACTGCTGCCGAGCATGATTTACTATTGCAGGCATGAAGATTATAATAAATAACCACTTCACAATGGGATAATTCCTAAACCTGTTATCCTTGGCAGCCTCTTCACAGCAAGATACAAATAAAAAGTTTCTCAAAAAGGCCGGGACTGTCAAACGAGTTCTGTGTATCTACTCATCTCTCACTCTCTGAATACCCTCTCCTCAGGAGCAAGGAAGCTGTGACATTTTTTCCTATTCTTCTCTCATATTTCTGTAAGCAAATAATTTTGGGGAGTTTCAATATTTTCCATAAAGTCCCCTTTCAGCAATAAAACTAATTTCTCAGTTCAGGTTTCCAAATGCGTGTTTTGTCAGCAAATTCAGTGATTAGAACATTCTTCTGGTCCCAAAACTGTGGGTACCTCCAAAACTAATTAAGAGCCAGCTTAACTGCTCTCAAATTCAAAAGATGAAAGTCTCCTCAAATGACTGAAACACAGCTTCACACGACTGCTGCACCAACCACTCTTCCAAGACTGAAAAGCATACTTCTTAAAGTAAAACAATATCTGGAACAACCCTATGGAAAAATAATATAAAACTGCATATAATCTACTTGCCAAATCACCATTATAATTCCAAGTGCCAAACTACAAATATCTTCTGTGAAAAGGAAGGTAAAAAACCTTAAGTGACAAAAGCAACAAAAAATCCAGTGACAGTGAAATCTTAATCCTGTTAGACACCATTACATTGAGATTCTCTCCTCTTTAAATTATTTACAAACAGTTGGAAGTTTAAGTTTGTATCAGCAAATTTTAAATGACAGCTTATTTTATCAAAAAATAATATTTCAGAATGACTAAACAAATCAGGATCAAATGGAAAATAAATCTAAATTACCAACATGACCTTCTTCCAGCTACCTTCAAGCATAGACATACTACTGCCCCCTCCTCTGCTTTATCTGTATGTCATTACTAAAAATGGGAAGTAAAGAAATACATAAAATGGGAATAAGAATGTTTTGTGCTTTACCTGAATCAGGAAAAAGTGAAAAAGTGGACTTTACTGCCAAATTGGCTTTTTACAGCTTTTTGGATACATGAAAATTGCTTTGGGCTGACATTTAAAGAAGGTAAAAAATACAGAATTACATAATAAAATGAAAGCTTAAAGTTCCTGTTTGTTTTTGCTTTGTTTTAATACAATGCTGAAATGTAATTTCTATTTTCATCTCTTGTAATTGCACTGACAATTACTGAAAAATTATTTTTAGTTATAGAACATTCAGAAAATGTGCAAAGTGAAGAGACGTACATTATAAATCATTCTCAGATGGTGAAATCTGATTTTTTCATGTATCTTTAAACTTCTATTCACTCACCTATCCTTCCTATCAATCTCTTCTAAAACCACTAAACTTATGGGGTCCTTAGCAGTTCCAGAGAAAGTTCTATTTACAGTGAATTAATGTATGTTTTTTTCCTCCAATTTCCAACTGTTACATTGCAGAGATGCCAAAACGCACAGAAAAGGAATGTTCCTACCACCTAACACAAGGTATGCCATTTCAAGTTCACAGACGTAGCTCCTCATTAAAAAAAGTCCTCGGCTGCCTCGACAGATGATGGGGAAAGGAGTGAGGCAAGCCCAGGATGTGCCATGGAACAGAAGCTGAGATGCATTAAATAGCTCCCTGGAGCAGCTGCTCTCCCTCTGCCTCTCCATGAGAGGGGTACAGGCAGTCCGTAAGCCTATGGAGATCATCATTCCAGTATGGTTCTGTTGGTTACAATCCTAAAACAAGGTGGTATCAATATTCCCCAAGAAGAGCTCTGGGAATGCTGGATGCCAAAATCACCAACTTACCACAATACAAACATCTGCTATATGCTTCTCTGTATTTCACAAAGATTGTCTTTTGGGTCTTGCGGCTTTCTTTCCATATTAGATATTCACACTGCTGTCCAACACGATATCATGCCCATTCTAAGCACAATAAACAAGTTACAACAAAGTCCCTAGAGAAGACCCTACACGTTCTTTCAGATTAAGGCTTCAAATTGTGTGACCTTTCCAAAATATAAACACTCATTCAACATGTGGAGATGCATACACAACTGTCCTGTAGAAAAATTATATTTAGGGGCAAAGCTCTGCTGCATTATTATAAAATCTTTTCCACTTCGCAAGTACCGAGATCTCAACAGGGTGAGAACAAAATTTGAAGACAGACAACTTTTAAATGTCCATTAAAAGTTATCATGTCAATTATCAAACAGTAGTATGATCACAGTCACAGAGGTGACTGGAAACTGTAAAAGAAAACGGAAGATACAGTAAAGTGAAAATGAAAGTTCTGTAGCTACTTCTCTCAGTTTCTGATAGACAGAATTAGCTCTTCTAATAGAGCACTAGTAGACCTAAGTGATTCAGTAAGACAAAATGCCATGAACTAACTGCACCCAAAAAGAGAGTTTCTCAAGAAACAATCACTCTGGGTAATGAGACCTAATCACAACATCGTCTGCTTAGTAATTATGGAACAGTTCTGTCAGCAAACTGATTTCATTAAAACATGTTTTGCTTTGCTTGTGAGAACCATCCTTTCCTTTGGAGGGGAAAGGATGTTTGCTGCAGGAGGGTTCTGAATTTAAGACACTGCTATTGCATTGCTATTGCAGCAAACTGACATATTCATGTTGCCTGGACTTCCAAGGAATGACTAGCTAACTTGTTTTTAATTATTTATATTTCATTGAATTTTAATTAACTGCTCATGTAATTTCAGAATACTATCCATTTTATATTGATTTTCTTGTTCCAGCATAGTATCAAGATCTTGGAGAAAAAAGCAATTCTTTTTAGAAGATGGACCTGGTTTCTGCCCATCCATCCAAAACTTTCTGCTGCTACAAGAAAATACCTAAAAACTCCTTTAGTTTTCTTCTGAAAGTATAAGAAGCCTATTTGTGTTAGAATATTTATGGAATCTTACAAGATTCCCTTAACTATTATACATTTAAATAATGTTGGTTAAATACTCTTTGGCTAAAGAGTTGAGCTGTAATTACGATTAAGTGTCTGTCAGACTTGTGTGAAAGGCAACTTTTCATCCACTCTGAGCTTGCCCAGAGCCAGGACACCAAGGGGTTCACTCTTACACTGAAGGCACCCTCTCCCCAGTTAAAGACAGGGTCCACAGACTCTCACTGCAAACATGTCCAGAGGCTGACACAGGCAAAATAATGCATTTTTCCTCACCTTTACTCTCAGAAACATCTCATTCATGGTTTGTGAGTTGTTTTCTTGTGTGTGTGTGTCTGTGGACGACAGGAGGAGGAGGGAAATTCAGCCCCAGGAACATATCGGACCTTGGATGGCTCTAGGACACATTCACAGTCTACTCAATTAATTTTGCTACCAATTTATTCCTAACAATTTATGAACACATTATTTTTCAGCATAACTCTTCAGCTGTATTGTAGATGTGTATTTCAGTTTCACTAAAATCAGATGACTAAAATCAGTATAACTCACCTTCTCTCTCTCACCTTTTGTTACTTTGTAAAACTAAATTTCTGTTTATGAAAACATTGTTAATGAGATCAAGATCCTTTATTTTTTGTAAGCCCTGATTCCCTGCTGCCATATAGTACTAGCTACAGGAAGACACAGAGGAACATGTGCATCCAATTGCTCCTACAAAGTCAACATACGTTAAAAATGGCCAGCATTTCTCAAGCCACCTTCAGCTTTCAGGGTGCAAGGTGCCTGAACAAAAGTAAAGGATTCGGCCAGGCCATAAAAACCAGCAAGTTACAAAAGATTAACTGAGAGAAATAAACAGATGATTATGTTTTCTCCTTTTTGGCATACAGTCCCTGTTCTCATTATGAGCCTTACAGGGATGACTTTGGCTCTTTTTTTTGCAGTAACTCATCACTGCACCACAGTAATAAATTCTTTGCTCTGTTCAGTGACAAACTTATAATTGCAGATAGAAGCTACACCACAGTCTTTATGTGCAAAGCTAAATGATTCAAAGGAGGATGAAAAATAATCACTACACCACATCTAGATGTCTGGTAGAAATTCAAGGGGAAACATTTTCTTCCACTTAGCAGGCAGCTACTTTACCACCACAGCATGAAGAATGAAAGATAATACTTAGTTTCTACCTGAATTTTTGGACTGTAGTGTACCAATTTCTAGTGGTTTTTCCTCAATTGATCCTTCTTTCAGCAAGGGAGATGAAAATCTAGAGCAAATATGCATCTATTCTGACTCCCTGTGGCTGCTTCAATTTGTGCTGGGAAAATGTCTCTATTCTGCAGTACTTAGGGACACAGCCAGCTTCAGAGGCCTCCACAAGCCATGGCCTTGCCTCAAACTGTTCATCCATTAAACAAGTCAGGCAGCTCTAGGGTCATAAAGCCTTTCTGGCCAAGCAAACAGACTCGTGTCTGTTTCTTTCCTTAATTTTACCCAGGCAAGTGACCAAGCTTAAAACTATCTTGCCAAGTACTGCTACCCGCTATTGCTCTTTCACATGTGTGGCAATGAGATGGCAGCACACAGCCCAAGAGCACTCAAAAGAGACTTCAGGGCATTGGGAAGGTTAGTAAAGGAATCTGGGGTATAGGTAATCTTTTCTTCTGCTCTCCTGGTTATAGGCAGGGACTCTGAAAGAAACAGATATGTACACTCTCTCAATACATGGCTCTGTGGCTGGTGTCACTGACACCATTTTGGGCTTTTCAACAATGGGATGGCCTACAAGGCACTAGGCTTGCTGGCATCAGATGGGATTCATCTTTCTGAAAGGGGGAAGAGGGTGTTAGCTCATGAGCTAGTGGGGCTCACTGACCAAGCTTTAACCTAAGCTTATTGAGAGAGGGGGATTTATCTAGCTAGCTCTTGACAAGTCAAGGGATGATGCTCCAGGATCTGTGGGATGGGTCACTAGCAAAGTCCTGTTGCCACTTGATAACACATTTTTAGTTGACTATAGTTCCGTAATAAATATTCAAATGGGCAGGAATGAATAATCATCACTGTAGTTTCTGCAGGGCTCTTTGGAAAAAGAGAACATTTTGATCCACTACTTGGTCTTTTCTTTTTCTTTTTAATAACTCTTTTTAAATTTAAGTAGCTTATTTACTTTTCAAAAACGTCACCATACTAATTTCACTCTGTGGTTCTCCTTTCTACAGTCTTCCAAGTCAATAAAATTATTTTTTTTTTTTCAGGAAAAGCAACATAATTTTAAGAAAGTTAAATTCCTTAGGAAAACATTACAGTTTTTTATAGCATTAAACTAAAAAGAAAATTCAGTTAAAACTTATTATTAATCTGACTGGAGCCCAGCTTCTACTTTCTATAATTAGTCCTTCTTGCTTTGCTCTCACTTTAATACTCTAGTGCTCCACATGGATTAATCTGAACTAGATATTTCCATCATATACAGCCTTGAACAGCTGGATGGAATCAAGGAATTATTCTTCAAATAATTTGAAGTTCCATTCAGATTTTCACAATTATTATCTTACAACTCCCCAAAATAATCAGGAATTATACCCTTTTAAGATGAGCACTTTCCCATACATTTTATCATTTCAAGTTAAATCAATATAAACATTCTAAATATAAACTATCCAGTGTTGAAACACACCACACCTATGGTGTACCCTTTCATATTTATGTCCACTGTATTTTAAAATCTGTTTTCCTAATGTTTTCTATTGCCATCTTCTTCTGTTGGTATTATTTTCTATTTATATTTACTCTCAGTTTATATCAGTAAATTATTACTATGTATTTATTTATTACATCATTTACTGAGCAAATGGTAACCAGGAAGGAACTTACTGAGAAATGAAGCAGCAGGAACATGAAACATTTCTCTGTATTCACGGAATTTCGGAAGCATCAATATTTTAATGAGCAAAACCCAACACATTATTCCTGTGTGGATTTCTGCTGCTTATTCCATAGAAACCAAGTGTTTCCATGAACAAATTCAGAGTAAAAAACCTTTAAGAAAAAGAGTCATCTTTAAAATAATTTTGAAACACCTGCAATTCTAGGGCAGAAAATTATACAAGAGACAGTTTTTCCCAGAGACACTTTGCAAGTCCATTTAGAAGGAATAAACAAGTTGAAGCAGGTAATTTCTTCTTAAAACTTCATCAGTTTTCCATAAGACCTTTTTCCTTTAGGTACATTTTATGTGTTTAGTTGACAGAGATTAGTTTATTACTTAACCTAATATTGTGAGTGACAATCAAAATGCTTTTATATAGCATTTGAAACTTGAATTGCTTGGAGTAAACAAAAATATTTCTTTCTTGAACATAAGCTGAAGCTACAGATTTCTGTCTCCACTGAATACAATTCTGAAATGTACCAGTGATATCTAAAAATGCTAACATCTGAATAAGTGTACTGACAATAAAAAATACTATCTATGTACAAGGTGATTCAGAAGTCTCTCCACATGAACACCCACACTGTCATCTCTGAAAGAAAGAGGGCATTCATTTGCTTTGCAAAAGAAACACCTGAATATGAGCACATTAACTGTTTTTTGGCCCTACCTGATTAGAGCAAACCAATAGGTCATTTAATTGTGGATTTTGCTTTTGCTGAGGGATGTTGCCTAATCCACCATGCTTTAGAGGAAAGCAGGAAGACTCAATGATGGGTTAGCTTTGGAAGTACCCATGAATACACTTGAATAGCAGGATAGTGGTTGCACTTCCCCTGCCTGTGCCCACATACCCTCCCATCCCCCTGAGTTACCACAAAGTAGGTTTGCTCCATGGGGAATGAGGCAGCATCCCCAGAGGACATGAGTGCTTACAGAGCTCCAGCCTCTGAACCACAGCACACAAATCCAGAATAATACTTAGAGCTATGTGAACAATGGAGATGTTCAAGCCAGGACACAGGTTCAGCCAGAGGTAAACCACTGGACTACCAACAGGTAAGGAGGACAAAGATTAACTACTTTGATCCAATGATCTATTCCTAAGGTGGTAAGTTTCTTGGTGTCTTAAAGAGTAAGCATACATAACCAACATATAATTAATTTTCATTTAATTGGCTGTAGGTCTTTTTCACTTGTCTATGAAGGACCTCTTAAAATTTGACATCAATCTGTAATGAGAACAATATCTTGCAACAAGGATTTTCTTAGGCTAATAGTGTGTATTACTAATTAGTTTTAAGTCAATGCCTTTCACATTTGTGAGGAACCTTGTTTTCTTGTGTCATGAAGAGAACATGGCATATGAAACCATACAGGGTGAGCCCATGGTTTTGCATTCATTTGTCTCTCCAAGTCATCCCAGTGAACACAGCTATATGTCGTTACCTGATCATTCAAAGGCAGCTGGATGTAATGCTAGCCAGACACCACTTCTGTTACCTCAAAGAATTTGCATGGTTTGTAGATGGGAAATGTAGTCAGAAAATGGACCTGCAATAGCTTGGTCTTTGAATTTAAGAGAAAATCAACTTTTTTCTCTCTGTAATACCTGTGTATATGTCCTCTCCTCACAGTCTTACTTAGTTCTCTTAGCATTTCTCAATCACAACTCTTTCTACACCTTTACCAAAATTTACAACTATTATTTTGATATCAAGGAAACTTCTTTTTAACATACACCTCTAAAAACATACTGGATGCATAGGCTGTAACAAGACTTAAATTCTTGACCTAGAACAACTTTAATCTAGTTTGTACACATGAACTCAAATATTATCTCATACAGTATCCAAAATCCTCTCTTCTTTGACATAAAAATACCATGTGCTCTCTCAAGATCTTGACATCAGTAGGCTTTTCCCCTCTTTTTTAAAATCTACCTGTTAGATTACTCTTCTGCAGATGGTCTAACAGACTACAACCACATCATTTTCTGTCTTCCAAGAAGAAGGGTTAGAGGGAACTGTGACAACTTTCATCTCCAGTTTTATCATCAACCTGTTCAGCTGCACACGTAAAATACTCATTTTCAAATTCAAATTATGATTTAAAATTTCATCTTTAAATTATTCAATCACAAATATTTTTCTTCTCTCAATTGCTTTTGGTCAGTTTTTACCTCATGAAATCCCATCCATGAGCTGAAATGCAACATGGTCAGAGATAATCCAAGTTACAAGTAATACATATAGTAATTTTTAATCCTGGGCTTCAGTAAAACATTCAACGCCCTGTTCATGTTTCCTTGCAAGCTACAGCACTAATCCTAGAAGCTAATTAAGCTCTCTACAATAATACATATGTCCACCTGTCACCACAATGAAGTTACTGTGGATTAAAGAAATAAGCCTATGTGAGTCTGAATGATGTCAGATAATAAAACTTTTGAAACCTGTCTCACATCAGTGCACTCCCATGTCTTAAATGAACCCCTCTCAGTTTCCCCAAAATTTTGTTGAAAACTACACTAACTGATGCTTCGTCAGCTCCAAACACTGCCAGCTCCCTTTACAATCCTTTTATGCCAATTTGTGAAAGTTACATAATGTATATAGCAGATGTCAGAGCTCTTGGCTTTTAAAGTAGAAAACAATCATATATTGAAAACCAGGTTATATATACTTATTTCAAACTTACAACACTTCAACTTTTGCCACAATTATGCAATTAAAAACTTCATTACTTGCAGAGATAGGCCTAGCAAAGATGATGACGTCAGCCTCACTAAAATTGCTAATTCTTTGTGTCCCACAGGGGAAAAATGTCAGTGAAACTTAAAAATACAGGGAGACATTTTATTCCACATCACTGTGAAATCAAAGCATCAAAAGCTTATAGAATTCAGCTTGTCAAACTTTTGATAAGGGAACACTGACTAAAAATATATCACCTTTTAAAATAAAAGAAATGCAGTATTTTCTTGCTAAAGCTCCAGCAATAAGAAAAGTAAGATCTCAAAACCTACCTAAGTGTAACGTACAGTAAATAAATTAAATCAATTTATTAGTAGCTCCCAGGAAGAACATTTTCATATCTAACTTTTAGAAATAAGACTTGAGTTAATTTAATACTCACTAAACTATAGCCACAATATGAAACACAACTTAATTCTAAAACTTAGGGGCAGTTTCAGACAAGCTTTTGACTCCACTATCCACCAAAGTATCAGCCTTTCAAACTCATCTTATGTTCTGATGCCCTGATGACTTTCATCTGCTTTATTTATTATCAATAGCACTACAGATTCTGGGAACAGACCGTTGCATTACTGCTAAGAATTCAAAAGGAGAGAATTGCATTATTTTTCCTATCACTAGGCTAGCTCCATGCTCCTATGAGGAATAAAGCTGTATATATTAAGCTATATCACTAACATAAATACATATGATTTCCTAGAAGCCTAGCAACCAGCTCGCTCTCAAAAAAATGCTATTTTTCAAAGTAATTCTACTGACTGTGGTTTGCAAATAACAGATGGGCCTGAGCCAGAAAAATACAAGCCCTTGCAGTGCTTCTGGCTTCTCATATGCATTTGGCTGCCATAATATCATTGTTTATTCACAAGTAGTTCCATACATTCACTGTCATACCTGGACTAATTATTATCACACTGGCACTGCACAGAAACAGCACAAAACATACAGATCTATAGTTCTATGTAGTCTATATAATTTTTTTTATTAAGAAATGCAAATTCTACTTACCACATGAAGAATTTTATTCTCTGTTTCATATACTGTGCAATCCTGAAGAAGTAAAGCAGAAAAGGAAGGTTAAATTGATCCAGTCATTCACCCTTCCTAGATTTACCCTTAGAAAGAATTAAATTTAATTTAATTGAAAAGTCTTTGGCCTAAAACAAAAGCCTTCAAAGTCTCAAACAGAATTAAAAAATTCATGTAATCAAAGTGTAAAGCCACCACAGAAGGCAAATACCAATAATTGTTTATGTCTTCACTAGTTTTTGTTTCCTTCCTTGAGACTGATAATGATCTTCCATTGGAAAAGTGTATCTTCCATGGAAAAGTGGCTTCAATCATGTCTGACCATGGACAAAAATGATCCACTTCTAAGTGGTAACACTGAGAAACAGTATCAGCAGCAGTACCAGCAACAGTTTTAAGTAACTAAGAAAGAAAACTAAGCTGAATAATTCCTGCTGAGCAGAACATGTTTGCACACCCTGCCAAAGAAGAGAAGGAAAACCCTGAAGAAAGAAGAGACAAGGGAATCACTGGTTCTTTATAACATTCCATGCAACGGGATGGAAGACAAATGCAGAATACAAAACACACAAGTAACTTGAGTCAGACCACCTTACTACATACAGCCTGCTGGGGACTGCATGCACATTGTTGTCACCTTCTCTAGCATACAAGGCAGTTTCTACAAGGCCAACAGATGGGAGGCTGGGGGCTGAGAAAGTTTTTCTGACAGGACAAAGTCTCAGTGGATACAGAGAAGTGGAATTAGTGAGGCAGAGAGCACATGAAATACAACCAACATTGGTGAAAGAACCATTCATTCCCAAATTCATCAGATACTGTAGCTTTATGGTAATTAGTGCAAGCTCCATTTAGAACAGGTGCTTTATATCCTATCTAATAACCCACATGAAATATGTGACTAAGTTTTCATGTTTTAAGTCTCAATTTTAAACCTGTTTATCCTGTTAGAAAAACAACGTTGTTATATACAACTGTTTTTAAAAAATGAACTTTCAATCCATGAAACACTTCTAGTGTTACTCAGGCAAGAAAAGCCAATGTGTTCTTAAGCTTTACATAAAGCAGCCTATGCAGAAGCAGCAGGTTGACCAGGGAGTATTTTCCCAGTAACAGCTGTTGGCATTCAGGAAACATTCACCAGTAAGTACGTCCGGAAAGAAAAACCTAACACGTTTAATTATGTGGAGACATCAATGAAGTATTTGCAATCTTAGTAGCAAAACACACATTTCATTGTTACATGTGGGAGGGCATGTAACATTTTCAATCTGGATACATTTATATTCTGCATGGTTCCTTATGAATCATTTCGTAAAAATAGTAGGAATGGATTGCAACAGTTATATTGGGGAAAAAATAAAGGGCTTTTAAGCAGATATGATTATTTCATTGGTAATAGGAATATTTTCCTGTAAGTTTAAACATTCAACTTAAAGAGGATACAGTTTGAAAACTCTCAGCATTAGGGGAAGAAGGATGTTAAATTCCTAAATGCCATAGAGGTTTATCACAACCAAGAAACCAGTGAATAAGAAACGCTGCTACATCCTTGAAATGAAACTTACACAATCATGAAGGAAGCTGAAAAAATATGCTTATTTCTGAAAAACCAAGAGCATATATATAAAAAAATATTTCTGAATCTACAAAAGACAGTAAAGCAAGTGGAAAACTTCTCAGACATCCAGTCTATGTACAGGGGCAGACGGCCTCACCCTTAAATTCTCTCAACACACAATTCCCTACAAATCAGGGTTTGGGAAGACAAATTGCTAAACAAGTCCATCTCATAGCAGAGAGCTGATTGTTGATGCTATATCTTCATATTCAGAGAAGAACTAACAGTCCAGAAAACCATAAAAGACAGAAAAACTCAAGGAAAGCAAATTCAGTGCTTAGGTAAATCAAAATATCCTTTTCTCATCCATGTACAACATTCAGCTAAACGTAATTCAAGCATGAATTCAGGGAAATGTCCAGGAATGCAAAGAGGCATGCCAGCATAGCCCAGAGCAGCCCTGAAGTCCAGGATTCAAAGAAATATAGAAAAGGTCATCCAGCTGATCCCTGTCTCGTAGCCAGCTCATTTTAACGTCCTGCAGCCATCCCTAGAGATGAAGGCTGAGGCTGCTTCTGAATGATCTCAAGAGCAAAACCTACCTGTCACTTTCTTTCATAGTGAACAGTTTCTTTCCTCTTAGTTTTTTTAAGTCACTCACTGCTTTGCGCTTTAAGCAAGCACTGTGGATAACTGTGCCCACCCTCTTCAAACATCCCTTAAGTAGAATAATAAGCTGAATGCTTATTACTGGGGGCCTTTACCATTTACAAATATTGCTTTTTCATACCCATTTCATTTCAACTAGAAGAGCGTAAAGCATTTAACAGCTATAAAAAGAGTCACTAACTACACAATTAGAAATAAATTTGTATTCTTAATAGCATACCACTCACAGCTGGAGAACATCTCTTCCTTCTACACCTTGAGTACAAGCTCATATCTTACTCTTGATCTTCTCAAATATCTGTTTAACCACAGCATCAAAACATTGCAATTAAGATAAGAATCAGATCATATCCAAGTTTCACATCAACTTTTTTCTACTTCAGAAAAACAGCAACATGCAAAAAATCTGCAACCAAGCTTTACTCCTACACAAGCCAACCATTTGCTATTCACTTAGTAAGGCAATACTGTGTTGTTACCCTTGAAATGAAATGCAAAGATAGAGCAAGGAAGAGATATTTTTACCTATTTATTCCCTGAACCTGCACACATATATTTACTGACAAACTATAACTAAAGCTAGGCTATATGATCTTCATCTAACCAAACAGACAAAACTTCATCTAAAACAGCATAAGGCTATCTTCTAAATGCACATTATTTTCTAAAAGATTATTAGCCCAGGTGGCTAATGAAGCAACAAAAGCAGTTCTGTATTAATTTACACTTCCTGAAGATGTAGTCAAATATTGGCCATTAGCAGTTTCAGAATGGAAAATGGGACAGTATCATCTGCAAAGAGCAAGCAATAAAAGGGCAATATGACAGAGCAACTGAATTACTAATACCAGGTTTTCGTGGTCAGTTTTTCCAGCTCTGCCTCATGCATCAAAAATGGCAAAACGGCCTTTTTGGACACAGCTGGAATTAGGCTAAGATCTCTTTTGTTTTCTTCTCCCTTCACTATTATTGCCATTTTAAAAAACATTTTCCTTAGTATGTCACAGAAGTGGGGGATGGGGTCAGCTAATTACACCAGCACTTTTCTTATTCTTTAGTCCTTTTCTTTGCACCCGACCTGATTAAATCAATGTGAAGTACTGAGATCTAGAAGACCTGCCAAGTCATCCCACTGCTCATATATCCCACTGGCAAAAAATGTTCATGAAGTTCAAGCAGGTATAATTATGGGATAATGTTCAGCAGAAAACACTTCTATTTTTGCGTATATATGAACTGGTTTACAAGTCCGAGTTGGCAACCTGTCAGATTACCTACTGCAATTACCAGACAAACACTTCTCCTCTCAGGTTACTTGCAGACTATAATCTTGAAATGTACCATCATTATTACTACTACTACTATTATTATTCATGATTTTGTCACATATTCTAGACAGCTGCTGCACTGCACTGTTCTTGGCAGCCTTAAATTCCTGTCAAATCCATGACTTAACTTCAGAATAAAGTTATGCTAGCTCAGAAAATAAAATACGTACATACAAATAGTTAAGGGATACAAAACAAGAGAATTGCAGAAATATGTTTATTAGCTCTTCCAGCAACATTTCAGCATTTCTAGTAATCCTTAGATCAGAGTCCCCAAGAGCATGGACTTCTTTCACTGTATTTTCTTGCTCAGCAGAATGCCTTACTTGCTCATATATATTTAGTCATCCTAATTTATTTTTTCCTCCAAGGCAAGGAAATTTCTAGGCAGAGTTGACACAGAAGCAGGTTACATGACTGTCAAGAACCCAAACCGTATGTCCTGATCTTCAAGTAACATGTTAGCCAAAATACATCCATTGTGAATTCATACGATAGTAGCATTGCTCATAAGGAGGTTGTGTGGTGCTACACAGGTGAGGTGGAGTTAACTGGACCAAGAAGTTAACTTTTTGTGAAGAAAAAAAGCCTGCCATGAGAGCATTTGTTCCCCAGGCAGCTTTTGAGTTGCTTCTGGTGGAGTTTCTTCACTGTTTTTCATTTGTTTTCCTCTGCAGTCCAACTGAATTTACATGTGTGTGGTTGTGCATATTGCACTTGTTTTTACCAGTATTTTGCTGATAAAATGTAGGCAAGGTTAGGAACACAATTTTAAAAGTGGTAGTAAAATAGCCTAGAAATGCATCTTTCATGAGCAATCCCACACATCTTCCATGCCTAGTTTTAAGAGGACAACAGCTAGATTTTATGTACTGCTTAAAACCAGATGTCTGATAGAATTGCTGTCACCATTATTTTGAAGTCACACAAAATGTTCTAAACTATGTACCTCCAGTTCTGTATTTATAACAAAAATAATGAATTACATGATTGCTAAAAGATGGTTCAGACTCTCGTGCATTGCCAAACCTTTCACATAAAATCTTCTCTTGAGCAATGTAGCCATTGGTTGGAATTAAGCCAAGCCATCCTTTAAATCCCTTTGCTTCTCAAATTGATTAAAACTGTAACTGAATCCATTAATAGCAGTGTATGTCAAATGGATGGTCTGTCGGTCTTGCTACTTAGCAACAATAAAAAATAATTAACTCGAGAATGCTCAGATTATCACTCCCAGTTACTTTACCCTCAGCACTGCACCGTCAAAAATAAGTTGTTCTGGCTTCAAGGGGCCCACTCTGAGCCTGTTCAAGTGTAACCAGCTCTAGAGAATTTACACCATTGGCTCTAAAAAGCCATTGTTAAAAACATTATATTTCTATACCATACTTCCAAGATAATATCCCAACATGCATGCTTTCCCTGACTTTCTTCCCACTGGGTTGCTCCAAAAGAGTCTCCTGTCATGGCTCTTCCTCCTCCTTCTGACTGCCAAAGTCCCAGGGAGCTCTATCCTCAACTCTCCCCTCTTCTGCAACCTCTTCCCTATTGCTCAGCAGCCTCCTAAAATCATGCTGCTTTAATTATCATCTCTGTGTGGATGAGTCACAGATCTCTCGTCCCTTCTGTTCACATTCACAGTTCAGAATCTCCTCCTGGATATTCGCCACCAGCACTAACGCAGTATGCTGGAAAGCTGAAATCACGTTTCTTCCCAAACCCGCTCTGCTTCCCCCATCTCTGTCAACAGCTCCACCACCTTATGTCCCACAAGCTCACAACCTGGGTGCCATCTTCAACTCCACTTCCCACACAAATCCTGTCAATTTTCTTCCCACTGCCGTGCAGAAATACTTGCCTTCTTTCCCACTTATGCTACAATTATTCAATCCCTGCAGTTTCTTCAGATGCCGCTGGGTCTATGGCATCCTCACTCAGTTATAATTCCCTGCCCCTCCACACTGAAGCCAGGGCTCATCTGTATCTGCAGCAACCTGCTCTGTACTCCCCCACCAGAAGCATGCGTAAGAGATGGGAGAAAACAGAATGGTGAGCACACGCCATTTAAGATACTAAGGGAAGGGGGGGGGGCGGAAATCTGTATTGTGAGAAACATAATGCAAGCTATTAAATAAATGCTACATAAAAGGTCACTTCCTATGCAACTTACACAAATGCTTCTAGAAGTCTAGAGCCTTTTTCTGAGTGTTTAATGAACATACAGTTCATAACCCTTGCGTACAAACTAAAAGCAATTACCCAGCTTACTCAGCACAAAGAATTGCCTTAATTTTATTTAAACAATCTGCGCGGAGTGGTACCTATCACCATAGTAACAGAATACTTCAGGTAAAAATTTAACACAACTTACATAAATCACCCACAGATCAAGCAACTACTGGGAAAAATTGTTCACTGGATTAAGAGAGATGCAACGTGTACACTAATCTCTTTTCTTCTATCTTTCTGAAGTCATTTTCCATTTCTAATTATTTCTACCCTCCTTTCTGTAAAAGACATCATCTTGCTTTCCTTTGGGATCTGGTCACATATTAGTTCTTAATTTGCATATAGAGAGTAACACTTCTTCCTACTATGCCATTTCTAATATCATTAGGTAAGAAACCACAGCAAGCATTTTAGCACTGACTAAAACCGCGTTAATACTTGCTCATATATCCTGCTAGAATTTAAATGCTTATATGGTCTAAATTGAATTTCAGCTCTTAGGGTGATTTCCCTACGCAGCAACAGTCTCAACAGGCAAAAATAAAATCCACTGAAACTATCATCAGATGAGAGGCTAGAAATGAGGCAACAATGTTCCATCCAAAAGGAAAAAAACAGTCAAGTCCCCTTTTTTCCACACCTCTAATTCGAAAAATAACTGTGATGCATTAAAAGCCAGATCTTTTATTACTGACAGACAAAATAGAGTTTGTAGTATGACGTGCAGTTCTTAAGTTTTCAGTGTCACTTCCATGATCATTCAGAGGTAAATAACACCTTAATTTTTTACTTCTGCTTTTCCTCTAGTACTGTTGTGAAAAAGAATTCTCATTTATAAGACACAATTACAGCAAAATATTTCAAGTTTCATATAGTGCCTAGGTGGTTATTCTGCCAACAGAGGAAATGACTCAAACTTGAGAAAAACTAATGATATTTAGGTAGATGGCATTTCAGGCTCAACTATGGCTTCAATGTTTCATATTGGATCATCTGAAATTCTCAATGTGTTTTTAACGGATTTAAGCAAGCACACACACATGTACTTCATATTATATTCCTGAAATAAAGCTTGACCCTACACTTTTTCATGCTCGAGGCTTCTATTAGCTACTTAGCAACGCATAGTTTCTGTAATACACTATACTGAAGTGAAACCTTGCTTTGCTGCACCTGGTTACAGAGACTGTATGTACTGTCTCTGGGAAGGGAAATCAATTTCCAAAGTAAAAGAAATGCAGAGTCTCTGTCTTCACTTCTACTCATAGGACCAACATAGTGATCAAATATGGCATTTATGAGGGTTTACGTAGGAAGCATGGCATACCCTCTGCCTGTTTCAATTCAAATATAAGGTGTGGTGCTACTCAACAAGCACTGACGCAGTGCCCACAACAATCAGTCTACAAAGAAAAGGTTTTATTCAAAGGAAACACAAGATACTAAAACACATTCTTCTCCTCTGTCTATGCTTTTTCTCAGTTTCCACCAACTTTCTGCTACTTTCTTGCAAGTGCTTCAATGGGTGCAGGAATTAACAGTCCCTGATTCTTTCACTGTTTCCTTGATGCACTCAGGCTACTTTTCTTGGAAAAATTTAACAGCTGCGTTGGTTTACCAGCATGTGCCCCACCAAAAAGACTACTCTTTTTTCCACCAAGCATTCCACTTTGCATTTCATTTTCCACCATGTTCAGAGGCTGCCAATCATTCAACTGGAAGAAAACCAACCAAACACAAAACCCAAACAAGCCAACACCAATCCATTTTGGTTTATGGTCAGTAAGCTTTTCACGTACTCAACACTCTTTTAGCATTATTTGGTTGGGTTTTTTTCTTCTTCTTCCGTCCACAAAAAAAGAAACTACTTTCTCTAAGAATGGAAAAGAAAACACAGCTAACAAATTCACAGGACTTTACTAGGAGGGTTTTTATTAAAGCATGCAGTGTCTTCATAGACTACTTTTGAAATGTCACATCACAGACTACACAAGTTTTGGGGGAAAAAACCTCTTTACAGCATATATCTCAATGACAACTAATGAGGCATCAAATTATTTCTACTAATGGATTCATATCCCTGTAGACTATTATCAATGTTTTAACCTTTGAGCTATTCTATGCCTAATCCCATTTGAAAAAGGACTTTGAAAAATGTAGATCAAAAGGCAACAATATATCTAGATGTAAGACATTTCAAGGGGGGTGGAGGGTGGGGAGCATAATAAAATAGCAGAAATAAATCAGCAGAATCAGAAAGAGACATAAATGTTAAGCACCTTAGGCACTTTTCACATTACATTAAATTACATCTGAAACTTTCCATAAAATTGTGCGATAGAGAAATAAGCTACTTTCCTATGAAAAAGAGAAAAAACATAGCTAAAAAGCATAAATTGAAACTACTTCGATATCACTCCTTGTAAACAAAAACCAATTTCATATTTCCAACAATCCGTTAAATTCCATTTTACCTTATACATTACACACTGACTTCTAAATGTGAAGAAAATAGCCGCACAGGATGATACATATTACAAAACACCACTACTTCTGAGCACTGTTTCGTACCTTATGCGACAGTAAAATCTTGCATAAGCACAGCAATTGAAGGGTACAAGGTGAGTCTCAATTTCTCTCAGTGTTGCCTGCAAAGAGTTATAATGCTCTCATGGGAATACTATTTGAATTCCATGTACTATAGGCAGATAATGGCTGGGTATTGTTTTCAAGGGGGGCTTTTTTGTTCTTTTTTCAGCTTATCACCATATCTATTTAGCTACCCACTTATCCTGCTACTTGTACACTTATCAGAAATGGGGCATGCTGTTTAAAAAGTATATATATATATATGTACTTTTTAATATATAAATAAAATAAATATATATATTTTAAATTCCAAGAATGTGGCCTCCTCACCAAGAAGTATTTCTATTAAAAACCAGGGGGAGGGAGAGGATTATTACCACAGTAGGTTAAAAAAGTTTCTCCTGCAAGCATTTGATAGCAAAGTTGACATGGAAGGAATAATGTTGAAATTTTACATTAAAATCTTAAAATTTAATACATAACTGTTTCCATCAAACACATGTTGCTCTGAAAGGCCAAACAATCTGGAAGCACAGAGCAGATTTAATGAGGGATCAATCAAAGCTTCATACCACTAGACTATTAAAGCCAGTTTATTAGCTAAAGATACCTGAGGTAATTAGCTACTTGGTACGACCTAAAATTCAAAAATTTTGAGCTATATTTAGTGAGTCCTTAAAGTCCTTACTAACTAGGACTTAAAAGCAAAAGTGAGGAACTATGATAGGAAAGATTATGTGAGAGATACTTTGTAACAATAGTACTAAGGACATTAATTATTCCTCTTTATTCACATATTTTATATTGTCCTAGCAAAATTAATAGAACCAATTTATATTATTGCATTTGGATTCTGAGTTGGGGTGGGGGCTAAGAAAGTGAATTCCCTTTTTATCTTTTAAACTGGAAAACAAGTCTGCACTTAGTTTCTCAGTGGGACATAATATCTGAAACATTCTTCACACAAGTTACAGCCATTCGATTATAAAAAACTCAGTGTCATACAAAAATAGTGCATTACTCACAAAATTATTTGTGATCCTTTCCAATATCTTTTCTCTGAAAGATAGCAATGACTATAACCCCAACAAAGATTACCCCTCTAGGATGGGAAGTGAGTCCATCAGCGTATGGAGTATATGGACACTTACCCTTTTTGAATCTCAAACACTTTTACATGGGGAATAAGCTCCAAATCACTCAGCTGAGGCAGTGCACAGGGCACTTCAGTATGTGCTCTATATTAGGGTTTTTAGCTCAAAATCTCAGGTGTCTTTATGTCCAGACAGAGTATTTGTGGATGGATGGCTTTGTCTTTCCTAGCTATCTTCCATCCTGGCTGCTACCTCCCAAATTGCATTACCCAGCTTCTCACCCTCTGTCATCTAAAATCTCAGTTTGCCTCTGAATATTGCTGACAGATGATGTCAGAAGTATGTTCTGTGACAACAGCGCAAGCCAGATCCATGTGACTGTTCTCCATCTCCACCTGTTAGACAGAATTCTTCCACTAGACAGACTAGCTTCCACTGCATAGTCCCTCTTCACAAAAGGTGTTTAGGCAGAGGAGTAATTGCAGTGAAGCTTTTATAAAGGAGCATTTACAGGCCTACAGCTATGCTTCTGCCAGAACAACTTGCTAAGTAAATCCCACAAGACATTAAAGCTGCAAGATAAACATTAGTGGTTTTAAAACTAAATAAACACCGCAAATCATTGTGAAAGCTGATTAAGGAAAGTAAAAAAAACATGTGATGGGTGCTACTAATGATCACAACTAAACAGCACTAATAAGAGCTACAGTGTTCAGCAGTAAAGTTTTCTTTAAACGTCTGATAACTTACAAAGTCAATATAAAATTAGACATTTCAGAGGTTCCCAAGATTTCCAGGGTTTTAATTCTAAAGAAGAAAGCTTTTCTAGTGAAACATTAATGGGTTCCTGAGAACTAAGAGCATTGAGAATAATAATCAAAGTTACCTACACGTTGCCTAAAAAAGCAATAAAACTTCTATTCCTTACAGTTATCATTGTAATATTACTACTTAGAAGAACTGGTTCCTGGCACCCTCTGAAGATGAACACTCCAACTAAGTCAAAAGTAAGACTTTTGTGATTGTCATAAAGACAAGGAGTCAGTCGTTCTTCCTCATAGGCATTTGTGTCTGGAATAATTCTGCCGACATAAACCTACATTTATGAATGAACCCAAAGGGGAAAAAAAGTGCTGCCCAAAGCAATCTCTCTCACACACACCCCCACACCCCCCAACCTGTACACCCAAATCCCTTTTACACCTATCTTGCACCATCAAGAAAGAACAGGCCTTTTTAACTTATTGCAGTTTAAATAGAAAGCACAGCCTCCAATTCCTATGGATAGGCAGATACACGTAGGAGAGAATGGCAGATACTGCAAGGGAATGATAGTAAAAATCACAATAGTCTCATGGATTTGGTTGTTGGGTTGTTTGGTTTTTCTCCTCCAGTGTTCTGCTGTGAGGGAAGAGTTGATTATAAAAACGGAACAAGAATGCAAGCCCTGAATTAAATAAGCCATCAGCAAGGAGGATGGTATTAAGAGTGAAAACCTGCAGGAAGTGCCTATGAAACAATATCCTAAAGTCCTAAGGGGAAAAAAAAAATAATCCCCAAGACAAAATAAAAAGCTGCATAGAATCAGATGATTAGTGCGAATGTAAAGCAGGTTACAATAATAACTTGCGGTGCTCTGAGGGACCTGCTTCCACTGGCAAAAATCCACTGCATGCTGGTTTGTTAGTTAGGTCCTGGCAATGTGCAACACACAGAAAATTAAATGGTTAAAACAAAGTCTGTACCATTCTGTGTTTTATTCCAACGTCTGTCTCGAGTAGGTATTATGACTCAAACTTTTCTAGGTATTTAAAGGTTAAAGCACAGACACTGAATAGATTTTCTTAGACTTCATACATATAAGAGAGAGCTGCAATTTTGTCTTTTTTTTTTTTTCATTATCCATTTAGCACTGATTAAGGGGGGTAGGGGGAACAGACCCAACAACACTTAATTCTGTCAAGAAACACTGAGATTACAAGTCACCTCAAAATGTGCCAAACAGTCCAAGCAAGCCAACTTAATTTTAGCTTTTTTCCCTCCATCTTGACTAAAGAACCATTTCTGGTAAATAAATCTAAATGTCAGCTGTAACTTAAACACCAAATAAACCAGCTTTCAGTCTTGCCAGTGCTCAGTTACTAAGGTGAATACTGGAGTTCTCTTTTTACACTGTATGAATGTCTCTTAAAAAAAAAAAAAAAGGCACAAAGGTATAAGATAAGGAACAGACTGCATTTTTTTAAATAACCCACTAAACTTTATTTAAAAAAAACTGTTGTTAGCTACTGTTAAAAGAATAATTCTAACATTAGCTTCCATAGGTCTTTCACAAACAAAAAAATATCATCAAATTATAAATTATTGTAAGTTAGTGAAGTACTATAAAGTACTTTGCATACAAAAGCAAATGGATTCTGAAACAGAAAAAATACCTGATAAAGTGATATTGAAACATTCCATTTACACCCTTAAAAAAGGCACAATGAGAATTTTCAGTGTGTTCAGTGGTCTTACAAAGGAAAAGCTCGGTGAAGACATTTTGAATGCTACATTGGAATGCATTTGTTTTAAGTAGAGATCAAACCACATGTGCCTGGGACTAGTAAAGGAATTTTTCATTATCATTCTTCTGACTACAGCCCAATTCAATTTCAGAGCCTGCTTAAATTTAGGCACATAAACGCTCCTTTTGACTTCAAAGTATGGACTCATGTACTGAACTGCTTCCTGACTGGGGAATCATATCAGTTTTGGCAAAGATAAAACTGCTGTTCTCCAAAGGTATTAAATAGCAACATTTGCTCTCATTCATACTGAAAAATATACAGAGAGAAATATTTACCTAAGCCATAACAACTTAGCAGCATCATGGATAAGGATGAATTTGTAAGAAAATGAACTGACATTGAGCTAATTCTGGGGAAATACTGCAGTGGTTGATATTCTACCCACTTTCTTACTAATGGTAGGCATGA
The DNA here is from genome assembly GCA_013398155.1 of Pedionomus torquatus. Classification (NCBI taxonomy): domain Eukaryota; kingdom Metazoa; phylum Chordata; class Aves; order Charadriiformes; family Pedionomidae; genus Pedionomus; species Pedionomus torquatus. The sequence goes on from VZRU01008621.1 coordinate 554,355, forward strand.
AAATGGATTGGGTGGCTCTTCTCCTCAATTAGAAAACTACACAGTGATGCACAGCAAAGTTTGTGGATTTCTTAAAGGTAGAATGTACAAAAATGTATTCATAATATTTTAGCCTCACGGGATCATGTGTCTTCTTTACAGGAGTGTAAATGACATGAACTGTATGAAAGTGCAGATGACCAAAGTCCAAAACGTACAGACCTTTTGAACCAGACAATAAGTTACAAATCAAAGATAAAATATAGAAACAGAATTCAGATTTTTTATAAAGTGTTTACCTAGTATACCCTTACTTTTGTTAGACAACAATATAGACAGAGTAATACAAAATTGCGTGCAAAAGGTAACAGCCATTTACAATTTAGGAAAAAATAAATTGCTAAGCATTTGTTCTCATACCTGTTGTACTATTGTTGTTAGTTCCAGGCAGAGCTGTATGACATTATTTCTCGTTACTGAGTAATCTGTGACAGCAGCAAAAGGTGATCTGAAAAAAAAAAAAAAAAAAAAAAAAANAAAAAAAAAAAAAAAAAAGAAAAGAAAAAGAAGAATATGTTGATTAGCACCACCATACATCGACTTGCTTCACTGGTGCACAATGAGCTTAACACACATTGTTTCTGGAGATATTAAAATCACACATAATATCTAAAATGAACTACTAAAATTGTAAAATACAGGATACATATCCATGGAAAATGTTATCTCTCCTTGGTTTTGCAGTTTTTAAGTTCCTCTTTAAGAAATTCCATTTATAAAAGCTTTATTTCTCACAGCCTTCCAGTTTATTTTTGGACTGCCTTTACTCCTCCAGAAAAAGCCCACCTTGCATTCTGCATTTATTTGGGAATACCCTCATAAAGGCAATCAGAGGCAGCACTTCTACCTGTGGTATGAACGGTGTCCAGATGCGAATCAGATCAGAAAAGCATTTGGCTGATTCACTGAGATTCTTGGGACCTAATCTAATACCTGGTAAAAGTACTAGAGAAGAAGTAGTAAAAGTAAAAGTAGTAAAATCTTTATTCAAAGCTGAGAATAACATTTAGAGCCACAGATACATTAACGTTCAGAAGCAGCTGCAAAGGCTAAAATTGGAGGCACAACCTAACATCCCTGCACACTGTGCTACAATCAGAGGTGCTCGGTGAATTGAAAAGTGTAATCCAGCACTTAGAGACATCACCTACATGTATCCCATACCTTAAAACTTAATGTAAGAATGTTTAAAATGCTTGCCTATCCAGAAGCTTGCTTGCTCATTTTCTAGAGAAAACGTTAAAATGTATTTGGTTAGTGAGGCTGGTAGTCCAATTTCTGTAGTACAAGTCTGTACTAAACTATGAATTCAGCCTATTTTCTGTATTCAAGAAGTAGCCAAACACCAGGCAGGACTGGCATTTTCTTGCAGAGGAGTCAAGAGTTCTACTTCTGATGAAGTAAGTTGCAAATGAGGGTTTTATGGGCAGCATCACGAAGAAAGCATTTCTTCCTAATAAATTTGTTTCAAACATTTAAAACAAAACAAACAACAACAACAACAAAAAAGGTGGCAAAGAACCACAAGGACTACAATGTCTGAATAAACTAGCAATAGATAACGTAATGTGCCAAGACCTCTACACAGTACTTCAGGTGTGGCTGCCTTTAAATTAAGCTGGGTGACTAGTCCCTGCCCCAACTGCCTTCTTGCATCACTTTTTAGAGAATACATATTCATATGCACCTTTAAGAACTTTACAGTGCTGGCTGTTATTATGCAGTCCTCATTTAAGCCCAGAGACAAGTTTCCAGTACAAAGAACTGTGCTATGTTCAAATCATAACTACAAATGTAGTCCTACTGGTTCAAAATAGGTTTCTAAATTTTTTTTCCATATGCAGAATTTTAGTGCAGGTAGATTTGGAACTGTACATTAATAAACCCATGGGAACTCCCCTATCTCCAACCACATCTTCTAATGCCCTTTTTCTTCTCCAGGGGTCCCAATCCAGTCTTGATGGTTCATAAGACAGAATGCACTTTGAGGGGAATATGCAAGTCTAGCAGCTTTAATTTGATGTAAAACACCATACAGCAACATATACTTTCTGCCCATATTTTCTAGGGAGAAAAGCAGTGCATTCTTTTTAAAATGAAAGGAAAACCATTGGAAGCCAGGCAGAGTTTAAGAAACATAAAAGCAACAAGAGAGTGAGGACTTAGCAGACAGCATGTGGGTAGGTTCCAAAAGGTGCCTTACAGAAGTTATTTGACACAGACATACAATCACAACCCAAAGTCCAGGTTCTATGCAGTATATGGCAACTGTACCGTAGGTACACACTACAGCAGGCCTACCCATAAATACACACACAGATTATTACTAAAGTTCAGGAGACACGTAAGCAATATTAAAGGATAAAAGGTAACTGAACTGCTTGCTTATGAACCATAATTGTGTTTTTAAACGTACATTGGCCAAGACGTACAAAAACACTGGTATTTTTTCTTCCTAAATTGTAACTGTTGAGGTTCTGAAATCCACCTTGATTTTAAAAGGTTATGTTCATTTATGAACTCACTTCTATTGAAGATGAATGGAATTAAGCCAGAAAATGGTATTATTTTACTTTAAGTATGGATGTTAATACAATTTGATCCTCAAATTACACTACTGGAATCTATTTGACATTTCAAGGCCTCCAGCATCTCTCTAAACAAAAGTGCATGGTAGGCTTTGGCTTCTAATACCACATCATCTTCCCTCATGCTTTTACAATTTAGTTTGGTTTCATGGTTCATGAGGAAAATAATGACATTTTTACCCTCACTGCTTTTAGTGAAGATTGTTAGAAATGCCCCAAATAAACTTTGTCGACATTAAAGAACAGACAAAGGGACTGAGACACTACTTACTTTTGTTACATCAAAGTTTACTGAAAATAGCATATGAAGCAAGTAGCCAGGGTACCAGCAGGAGGGAAAAGACCACTAAAAATCAATAACTAATATGTAATATTTTGACAAGTTCTTTACAACTTGGAAAGACAGGGAGGTAGGTCCATGTTACATGGACTTATCTCCTACAGAAAACATAAGGGGTCCTTGAGTTACCTCCTCTGTAGGTCTCTGTAGTTTATAAACTGACTCCCTCACATCACTTTCTGCCAATGCTCCTCTGGGGTATTGCTGCAAATTGGACTGGTAAAATTGCAATTCCCTTTTCTCCCTCTCCCCAGTTCAGATTACTTCCCTGGAGACAACCTGCACACAGAACTATACAGCCAGTACTGCATAATCAGATGGGGAAATGGTAAGGGCCTCATTAAATATTTACTACCAAAGGAAATATATTTTGGTATTACATTCCCATCCCAAGCTTCAATTTCAATAGTGAAATTCCAACAAGGCTTAGTATAGAAACACACCAGCAGTTTCAACCAAAATATCAACAGAAACTTTATCGAAGGATTACTGATTGGGTTTAATAAAAGACAGTATGACACACCAAGCTCACAAAAAAAACCCAAAACTCTTAATTGATAATACATCCACCGATTGAGATTTTATACAGCATAATATTATTGACTGTGACCAGATGAAACAATATGTATAAATGCAAATAAAGCTCTCACACTGGAACTTATTATTTAGCTACTAAACACTTTCCTTATCAGAAACACATCATTTAAAAGAATTCCTTGTTTAATTACACCACTTCTCTCTACTTTTTAAAAATTATTTCCTTGGCTTTGCTGAGTCACTTCTATCAGCTTCCGATTTCTTCACTTTTCTTTTAAAGCCACATCTTTTGAAAGTCCACTGGATCTTCAAGTCTCAGACACCTCCTATGGCTCCAGTGAAGCAAAGTCCCTGAGAAATCTGCAATTTTCAACACATGTGCTGCCCAATTCGGTACTCTAATCAAGGACTAAAGAACTGCTTTGGATTGGGGCCATATGTTGCCCCACTTCCTGCTGTGATACTGACTTCAATGTTGCATTGTCTCACCTCTCTCAGTCATTTCCAAAACCTTTTCCAACACACATTTCCCTGTTCATGAAACTGTTTTCACTCAGTTTCTCTTTTAATTTATTTGTTCTTCCTTCAAAACCTCCCTGTGACTCTCTTCCTTTGCAACACCCATATGAAAACACCTTTGTAGATCCACCGCACACCTACCTGACTATATGCCCTTCCCATTCATTCCTCTTCCAGACCTTTGCTGGTTTCCACCTCCCATTCTGTCTACTCCTTCTACACCTGGTATCTTAAGGAAAGGAGATTTATGAAATCACATCAATGTTTCTGCACACACGTGGTTTTGCCCTTATTCTCACCTTTTATTCTGCTTTTTCCTTTCCAACATTGGCAATTAGCCATTTTCAAAATTTTCACAAATGGGTGGGTAATAGGTTTCAAGGGTAATTAACTTCATACATGTTATGGCGTTGTCCTGGTTTGAGGTAAAACAAACCAATTTTCTGTTTTACAGTTTTACTTTCTTAGCTAGGCCTCTTCTAACTAACTAAACTCTGAAATTAACAGCACATTGTTCAGAACTGTTTCGTCTCGCAGTGATAAGACCTGATTATCCCAATGGATGGTATGCAGAGGGGCCCTTGTTTAGACTTATTGCTAGAAGAACCAAGGTCAGGGAATTTTCGTCATTTGCCTCATTGGAGGGTCAGAAAGGGAAAAGAGTAAAGGAGTCCCACCTGCAAGGAGGGACGGGCAGGACAGGTGACCCAAAACTGACCACCAGGGGTATTCCATCCCATCCGCATCATGCCCCATATAAAAGCTGAGGGATCAAAAGGTCAACTCTCCTTCTTCAATGGCCGATGTCCAAGGAGGACCCTGCCTTTGATCCTGATCCGAGCGTTCCTGACTCCAGATCTGGAATCCAGTTCCTGTCGAT
>VZRU01008621.1:559267-617237 GCA_013398155.1 Pedionomus torquatus
TTTTTTTCTAAACTCTTGAATCTCTTTAATTTCTTCCTCTCCTCTCTTTTACCCAAAGGGGGGAGGGGGGACATCTGTCAAACAGGTTTTGGTAAATTTGGCTGAAACCACGACAGTCATCATACACACAGCTAGAAAAGTGGAACCCTCTTAATTTTTCTACTGTGCAAACCCACATTTGCCCTACAGACTCTGGCCAGATGAAGAGCTTCTAAATACCATATTTTGAGGGAAAAAAACCGCAAACCCTTACCATTGGTGTTTACTTTTTTTTTTTTAAACATTAAAGTCAATCAACTTCAAGACACTAACCTATATGAAAAAAAGTTTTTCCTAACACTCAACTTACTGTTACTTTTAAGTTCTTTTCAGTTTTTAAACCTTTGTTTGAGATAAATAATAAAACGCCTGAGAAACATGAATCTGCCTATATACATGTAATGCAGGCTGTACTACATGCATGTATACATACACTTTTAAGAACTGAGACCTAATTAATATCTTTTGCAATAATAGCATCTTTCAGAATGAAAAAAAAAAATATTTTATCTAACTCTAATTAAGCCACCCTGAAGGATTAGTAGAAAAACTAACTACACCAATATAGCAAAGCTAATTCCGCCACTGAATTAAGAAATAATACTATTCAACAGCTATTAATACTCACAACTACTGATCGCACATAAAGGAAAATCTTTCCCAAACAATTAAAAAAAAAAAAAAAGTTGTGCATCGTGAAGGAGATGCATATGCTCAGTATTTCATTTCTACATTATCAACTTTTTCAGCCTCCCATGCTTTAGCCTCCTCATTTGTCTTCACATAACACTCACGTACACAGAAATAACGATTTCACTTGTAAAAGCTGCAATGGACAAATACAGACTGTTGCTAGCAAAAGCACTACCCAATATAAAAGTTAATCATATTTCACCACTAATTGTAGTACTGAGCTATTTTATAACAATGGACATTGTGAGGGTTTTAAAATCAGTATCATATTGTTTTAGCATCCTAACAAGGGTAAATATCCTCAGACCAGTTTGATTAAACTTAATAAACAAAAATGTTTTAAAGCAAGGGGTAAGCAAATCAGTAATATTCTTCAAAGGTAACACACTATAGGTCAAATAAAAATTTGAATGTACAATACTGTTGTGCATATATATTTGTGCCAAATCCATCTAAGACTCACAGTTTTAGGCTTTGATGAAACAAACATTTTATTTGCATTTCCAGTGGGACTGCTTTATGTAGAAGCAAGGAGGAATGCAGTAAAATTCACACTGGATAAAGGAATTCTTTAAATGAGTGCTCTGTTAAACATTTACAGCTGTTCGAGTAGCACAATACGGTTAAGTACCATAGCATTCTTAGGCAGCACTCACTGGCAGTTTTTGGCATACCATTCAAACAAGCATGATGGAGAAATGGATAAAGGAAACATAAGATTCGCAGGTTTAAGAGTGAAAACCAATTGACAGAAAGTGTATTATTTGTGCGGTGAGTAAAGAATCGTTGAACTCCGGTTTCTTTTTGTTTGGGTTTTCATTCGTTCCTCCCCCCCCTGCCCCCATCTTATGTGCTAACCAGACCTACCCTGTCAGGACAAGCAATAACCAAGCATGGCTAACAGTATGAAGTCTTTTATAAAGGAGACTCCAAACCAGTAACACTTCCTTAGTAAATAAGAAGTTGTGGGCTTGCAAACATCCAAGCATAATTTTCCCAAAGAATGCTCCTATTTACTTAAACCTACAAAACAGTCACACCATAAACACCACCAAGGCTCATTCACCAAAAACAATGAGACAAAGAAGTCTAGCTGACAGCATTTTACCTACAGTGGAAGAAAACATGCATTGTGTATGTCACCATGGTGAAAAAGAAAGAGATCCATTTTTGAGTGGGGAACGCATTCTGCTACCACAGCACATCCATATAAAGCAGGCTTAAAGGGTTTGCTGAAGCTGAACACCTAGGATTGTTCATGCATAAACAAGAGTGTTTTCATCGTTTCAGGCTGCACTTCTCTGCAGACAACAGAGCATCACCAAAAAAAGATGACACAGCCCACAGCGAGGCTTGGAGTTCCTGATCTGTTGTCCAGACTTAAGCACTGAACCATTCAAATGTCCTGAACTTTAGGCACCGTTTTTAGTCTTAAGAGGTTTCACATATACGTTTAAGTGCTTTGCAGAATATTAGCTCATTTAAGACCATGCCAAAATGACTTGCCCACGTGGGGTTAGAAGTCAAAGGATTACCCCCCACCAGTTTGTGAATGGTCCTTAAAGCAGACCTAGACTTGCCACAAAGGATTTTACTCTGAAATTTTACATCTTGTTACAGAAAAAGACACGGAGGTGCTGGAGCAGGTCCAGAGAAGGGCAACAAACCTGGTGAGGGGTCTGGAGAATAAGCCTTATGAGGAGAGGCTGAGGGAGCTGGGCTTGTTCAGTCTTGAGAACAGGAGGCTGAGGGAAGACTTTATTGCTCTCTATAACTACCTGAAAGGAGGGTGCAGAGAGGTGGGGGTTGGTCTCTTCTCCCAAGTCACAGGCAATAGAACAAGAGGAAATAGCTTCAAGTTGTGCCAGGGGAGGTTCAGATTGGCTATTAGGAAAAATTTTAACACAGAATGGGTTATTAAGGATTGGAATGGGCTGCCTGTGGCACCATCCCTGGAGGTATTTAAAAGGTGGCTTGACATAGTACTTAGTGATGTGACTTAGTGATGGGTCATTGGTTTTTGTTTTGTTTTTTATCAGAGTTAGGTTGGTGGTTGGACTAAATGATCTCAAAAGGTCCCTTCCAACCTAGACAATTCTATGATTCTACTGTCAGCAATTTGACCTATATATTTTACATGACCAACAATTTCTATTTACAGTTGGGCTTTTTGTTCATCTCCTTGTTCCATTTTGTTCACATATCATGTATCCAAACAGCAGTGGGAAATTAATCAGACTGGTGCACATTTGTCAGCCTACTAGCTTTCTTCTGGTCACAGCAGTGAAAGTGTTGAATACAAAATTTATCTCTGCAAGATCTCTTTGTTCCTACTAGTACAACACAGCAGCAGTTTAAGTTTTTTATTTCCAAAAGGGGGATAGTGCTAGGGTGAAAAACAAGGGATACAGGAGAGTTGCTGTGAATGACATATTGAATCACTGCCCACACAGATGGCTGAGTCAAGTATACTAAAAAAAATACAATGTTCCCTGACAAATCCTAATTCACAACCATTAAATTTGGTGACACAACAACAGACACAAAATGCTGGAGCAGATCTCTCACAGGATATTGATTATATTTTCTTAAATTCTTAATTGAACAATAAACTAGCACATTATCTTTAGTTGTAAGTCAAATAAAATCCTAAAAACAACAATCATCTCTTCCTTACTTCTAGTCTTGGAGTCCACATTTACAGTTCCTATATATATTACTATTTGCTAAGATCCAAAACATTATTCTTGATGCTGCACACGATCTATGGTATGAGGAGTCCTTGCTTCAGACAACAGGGCCCAAGCATGACAGAAGCAGAAGCAGGAAACCCAGATGCACAACTAAGAAAATTTTGTTGCCCACTGCAGTCAGCAGGAAATACAGATGTTTGGTTGGCAAAGACAGTGGTGGAGGTAAATGAAGGCAATACACCAAACCAAGAGCAACATGGAAGATGGCACCAGCAGAAGCAAGGGATGCAAACATGTTGGCAGAGCAAGGAGACAAGATGGGAAGAGACAGAGCTCATGCAGCTGCCACCAAAATGTCACCCCAGGTCGAGTTCCCTCAAGATCCTTCCTCTTCCACAAAGAGCATTACGGTTCTTCCCAGTTAAGACTATGGTAATGAGCTCTACCTGTTAAATGTAGCTGTCCCATGACAGAAAAACATATAATTCACAGTAGAACTTGAAGTGGGAAAGTGGGGTGCTTAAAGGATGTGTAAAAGATGCTTTTGCTCTCAAGACTGCCTTCATTTACTGCAGCCTCTGACTCGCTAGGAGACAAACTCAACATTGTGCCAACTTCAGATGAAAATACAACTTTCTGTCTGCCTATCAGATGGTTTGTTAAGTTCTGGGAGAAAAAGTATTGGATAAATCTGAGCACCTTTCACTCAAGACTCATCATAATTTCAGTAACACAATCTACAGGTAGTAGCACATCAGTAGAAAAGGAATGAGATGTGAGTACAATACAAGAGCTGGTTGTGTCTTAACCAGAGAGAAAGTTAGTTATAAGCATTGCTAAATGCTCTATATTCATATTTGCCTCTGGATAAAAACTGGGAAGTTTCAGTGATATCATTGAAGATGTAAGTAACATGGTAAAATTCTAACATAATTTTCTTAAAAATTAAAAGGGTAGTTTGATCCTCAAAATCCCCATAGCATTCATGGTGCTTTTAGATCAAGAATGCCATGGATGGATGATGAATATTTAATTCAGAAATCTCAGAGAGGCAGTGAACAACAACCCATCCACATCCAAAGCAACACCTTTACTAAGTGGTTTTCAGGTAGATCATAAATGCGTGCTGTAAGAACAAAACCTTACCTGGGATTAACAGAAATAAATATGCCTAATTTCAATTTCAATTAAATGTCCAGAAAGTACTGAACATACTGCCGTACAGAAAAAAATACTTTCACGAGGCTCAAGATAGCTTTATGCCACAAAATTGCAATGCATTTATGTTGCGGGTCCACAGTAGTGAACTAACAACAGTAATCCTACTTTAATTATACATTTAAAAAAATTCCTCCTCGGGATGGAATATATCAGCCCTACAAAAGGCAGAAGAATTTCTCTGACACATCAGAGAAGAAGGAGGATTCAGAAAGGTGGCATAGATTACTACTCCAAAAAATACAACTTTTGTGAATTACAGGAATAAAGACTGAGAAGAACACCAATAATCTAACTGGAAGTCTAGAACACCTGGATGACTTTATATATTATTCTCCAATTCCTGAGAAGTATCACCGGAGACATTTTAATGCAAAGCTGCTTTGAACATCAGGTAAGTAGTTTGTTGCTACAGCTTAAAGTGTGAATTTCCATCAGCCTCAGAGCTACATTCAGTGTCCTACGTACGTGGAAAGGCACCATACTTTTACAAAAGACTCATAGTTTTTCAAGAAAACCCTATTCTCATCAGCAAATTAGCCTGGAAGAATTTGAAGATTAGGGAAAGAGTATAATATAACATTATCAAACTAAAACATTTTTTTTAAGTCCTCTGTAAGAGGAGATAGATTTTTGTGGGCTGAAAAAGCAACAGGAAGTTAAATTAATCTAAAAAGTTTAAGGATGTCATTTATTAGTGTGCTGATAGTTTCTCACAGTACATTATTGGAGAGCTATTTCACATTCCTCAAAATCAACAGCTAACCTCTTCTGAAAATAACTAGAATTCTCTAAGTTTTCCAGTTGCTAAACCAGAAGACTTTTAAAGCCTGGCAATAAACGCTACCCTAATTTTCAGTAAAACTCAAATCTCTGACATACATGTGGAAGTAGGACTGCTCCAGGCAGAGACCTGGAACAAAAAGTGTCCTTGGATTGGTCCTGCAGTGGCACCACAAGAGCGACAGTGAAAGTAACTCAGCAAATCACAGCTCTCGCACTCCTTTTGATAATTGTCCCTGGTCTAATGAGGTCTTTATAGATCGTACGTGTCCTGCAGAAACATCATAAAAAGAGAGCTCTGTAAAGCAGCAAGTGAAGCGCAAGTTGTGGAGAATTTCTACACATAAAATCCACGCAAGATGGAGCTGCCGCTGGCTGCCTTTTCCAGACATGACCTGAAAAACACTATGCAGTGTTTTTCACAGGGGCAGCATACTAAGGCAGGGTGGATGACCCTATAGCCATTTTATTCCTCCTAATGGTTTGCTCCCTGTCTCTTGCACCCCAGAGATGGAACCAGTGCTAGAATCCAATCAAAAACCCTCAGATTTGGGGCCCAGATTTAATAATAACAGCTGTGCAGAATAAAATTAAATCCATGTTCCTGACTTTAAATACTTTATTTTTAAAATATTTCTATCTCCCTCTAGTGGCCCCAATAGCTTCTTGGAAGGTATATAATTAGCCAAACCCTATTGATCTCCACATGTTCCCACTTCCTGAGAAAAATGCAAGTCATTGGCTTGCCTTCATCCTAATCTAGGGCCTTCATGAAGAAGGAACACCAAACTTAACTAAAATATCCACATGCTCATATATCAGAAAAATCTTTTAATGCTACAGAAAACATTTGCAAGAACCAGGTGTTTAAGCTACACAGATCTTCAAAAGGACTTTCCCAGAAATCTGAATGAAATTAAAATATCACCTCTAGGAAGCCTTATCTGGACAGTAAAGACAATATTGCTAAAAGTTGGCTATCGCCAAGAGTAGAATTTATATGCATGTTTTTAGAAATTATTTTAGAGATCTTCCCTTACCAACACTAAAACCTGTTAACAGAATTATCTGATAAATACAATATAGCTGCCTTTATAAACATAATTTTACTAAGAGATAATTCTCAACACACTTCTGAGTGACAAACTAATTTACAGACTGGATTTTTCTTTTAATACTAAAAGTGCATAATTTAAGCATAGTGCTCAGTACTAGAGTGACACATTAGTGCTCAGATGCAGACGTTTCCCAGCATCGACGACTACTTTCTTCCTGAAGTTCAACTACTAAATTCATATTAAGATGCCAGAAACACATTGTTTTTCAATGTGTTATATACATATGTGAAAGTTTACTTTTTAATACTGGTGTGTTTTATAAAAAAACAATGCACAACCAAGTCCTTAACTTTGTAACTGAATCTTTATCCATTAGTCACAATTCCAAAGAGGAAACAATCAAGATTAGTTGTAAACAGAAAGAAGTGGTAAACACTGATCTGCACATGCAAAACAACATTGTTTTCTATTGTTCTTTCTGTTTTAAAACATGGAATGATACACTGTTCTCTGTCAAAAATTATTTGCAGGGAGAAGTGAAGCTTACAGTTCTTCCAAATAACAACAACAGGCTGGAGACACACCTAAAATATATTCCAAATTTTTCAAGTCTGAATACTTCGCTCTTTCCATGTGATTGTACTGCTGCTCTGCACATCTACTGTTAAACATCTAAATAGAAACTTAGGAGCTGAACTTTAGACTAGAAAAGCAGGGAGAAAACAAGAAGCAGTGGTAGCTGCAGTGTATTGAAGAAAGAAAGAGTTTGCAGTTCAGTTTAAGAAGTGGAAAAGATTCATGCCTCATCTAAACCTTTCATATGGAAATTGTTTATGGGTCAGAAGCTAGTCTTCCTCAGGACAATGAAACATAACAAAACCCACAGCAGTAAATTCAAATAATTCTGTTGGATTTCAAGGACTACAAAAAGATCATAGTCTGAACAAAAATTCAGCTGCTGGATACAAAATAAGACACACCTTTAAATCAAGATAAGCAATTTATTTTTGCTGAGAAATGCATTGTGATGCATTCTATGAAGACATACAGATAGACAAATTTTAACCATTTCAGGAGTTTCAATGATCATCATAAATACCTGCATATTACTCTGGTTATCATCAGAAAAAATTTACTACAGACATAGTAGAGAGCTCTTAAGTCCAGATTCCACATACTTCCTAGGTAATAGAGGTAAAAGCGTAAGACTGCTCCACTTGCATCTACAGTTTCAGAGGTATTTCATTGCCATTTAAAAAACCCTAAAATGCAACATGGTTGTTTACATACACATGCTCACACAAACACTGGAGGTATATACTGAGACCTATTTAATGAAAAGTATGATCACAGTATTGTGAATCCTAGAATGGTTAGAGTTGGATGGGATCTTAAAGATCATCGAGTTCCAACCTCCCTGCCATGGGCAGGGACACCTCCCACTAGAACAGGTTTCTCAAAGCCCAATCCAGCCTGGCCTTGCAACACTTCCAAGAATGAGGCAACCACAACATCTTTGGGCAACCTGTTCCAGTGTCTTACCACTCTCACAGGAAATAATTTCTTCCTAATATCTAATTTAAATCTCCCCTCTTCCAATTTAAAACCATTACCCTTTGTCCTATCACTACGCTTCCTGACAAAGAGTCCCTCTCCTGCTCTCCTGTAGGTTCCCTTCAGATACTGGAAGGCTGCTAGAAGGTCTTCCTGGAGCCTTCTCTTCTCCAGGCTGAACAGCCCCAGCTCTCTCAGCCCATCTTCACAGAAGAGGTGTTCCATCCCTCTAATCATCTACATGGTCTTCCACTGGACCTGTTCCCACAGATCCATGTCCTTTCTATGTTGAGGACTCCAGAGCTGGACACAGGACTCTACGTGGGGTCTCATGAGCGCAGAGTAGAAGTAGAGAATCACCTCCAGCGACCTGCTGGTCAGGGGGATAGACCTGTGACCTGCAACTATCACGGGATAGTGTCAAATGAATGTGATACTATCAGAGCAATGAATCTGAGTCAGGTCAAAGTGTTGTTCTGTATTAGTAACAAAATACATATATAACCTAATGATACCATCCCGCTGCTATATTGTATTTCCAGATACACCTAGGCTTGCAGTGCAGTTCAAAACATTATACTGAAAGACAATCCAAATTGCATGCTGACTTAACAAGAAAATATTGCTACAAACATCTTCTCAGAATTTGTAACTGAATTCTGCTTCCATTTCAATTCTGGACCCATATTTTGTAAAGAAGCTGGGGTTTGTGCATGTGCATGATCTGGTTACCTGCGACACATTTTGGAGATTTTACCTGTCCAACCAAGCCAGCAGACTTTTAGCTGCTCCAATCAGATCCACTACTGACGTCAGAAAATCATTCGGTAATTTGCGGCTGGTCCTTCCATCATAGTGTCCACTCCTCCTCCTCCCAGTGATGAAGTTCTGCAGATTTTTGGCAGATGCATTCAGTTTGTGAGAAAGGGTTTTCAGATTTTCTGTTTCCAAGCCATAGTTCTGCATTGCAGGAAAAAAAAAAAAAAAAAAAAAAAAAAACAAAAAAAAAAAAAAAAAAAAAAAAAGACAAAGAAAAAAAAAAAGACAAAGAAAAGTTAGCTTTGCAGCTGAACATGAAGTACCGAGAACAGCAAGACTACTCTCCTGCTTCAAAACTTAAACCATTCCTAATAATTAAGGTAGAAATACACCCACTCATTAGTTTTTAAATGTATGGCATGTTCTGTTTCTAACATGCATAAAAATAGAACAAAAGAAGCACAAAATTATGAGTGATCCTTTAGCTGGTTTTCACTGCACTGAGAAAAGCATCTCAAAGTGAAGAAAAACACCTAGACTGGAAGATTGATTTTCAAGCAGTTCATCGCTCTCAGCAGATCAGGCGGTTCTCTCCTTAGATCTGATGGTTAAGGTCAGTGCCTCAGTCTATGCTCACACTAGTTCCTAAGATCATGGAATGCAAAAGGGCTTGCAACTAGCAGAAGTACGCAGCATGAACATAGTGTATTTTTGTTGACGTCGGTGAAGGAAGCATGTTCATTACCTTATTTTTATTCTTGTTAGCGGTAAAGGACCACCTGAATCACAGACCAGAGAACACAGTGATACTCTGCTCAATGTGTTGCCCTTTTAAAGTCCACTTGTAAACTTTGTTTCCATTTAAGACTTAAACTTAAATTATATTCTTCAGCTGTTCAGTAGGGACAGAAATAATTATGCAGCAATATTAACAAATAGTACTTGACAGTCCTTCAAATAGACAAATGTTGCTGAAACAGTACTAGAGCATGCTTTAATTAATGTATGCTTATAATATATTATAGTACCATCAGCAATTTGTTATTTCTATAATAGCTCTGTTTTCCTCCTAAATGCAAATAATAAGAGTTATTTCAAAAAAGATCATCATTTGACTTTGTAAAGGAATAAGCAATTACACAGATTTGCCTTATTATTCCTCTTAAGAGAAAGAGGAGACTTTGAAGGCACTCCTTGCCTTAACCACATCACACAGTTGTAACATGGGGTGTTTACAATTTCTTCAGTTGATGATGGAAAGGGCTACTGACTATCAAAGGTAGACCACTTTCTACCACAAATGATGATCAGAGGGATGGAGCACCTCTCCTATGAGGACAGGCTGAGAGAGTTGGGGCTGTTCAGCCTGGAGAAGAGAAAGATCCAGGGAGATCTTATAGCAGCCTTCTGGTATCAGGAGGCCTAAAGGAGAGCAGGAGAGGGACATTTGTCAGGAAGTGTAGTGATAGGACAAGGGGTAATGGTTTTAAATTGGAAGAGGGGAAATTTAGATTAGATATTAGGAAGAAATTACTTCCTGTGGGAGTGGTGAGGTACTGGAACAGGTTTCCCAGAGAAGTTGTGGATGCCCCAACCCTGGGAGTTTTCAAGGCCAGGCTGGATGGGGCTTTGAGCAACCTGGTCTGGTGGGAGGTGTCCCTGCCCATGGCAGGGGGGTTGGAAATCGATGATCTTTAAAGTCCCTTCCAACTCTAACCATTCTAGGATTCTATGATGTAGGATATAGAAAACCCTGCAGCTACACACAGAAAAATCTACTTACTAACAACATACCCCCATCTTCACCATCTTTCCTCCCAGGACCCAGGTTTGCTAATCAGTCCACAAAGTGAAGAGATGGGAGAAAGGATTTAGATCATGGAAGTTTATTTACCTTAGTCTTTATTCTATAGGAAATGGGGTGGGGGTGTGTTTGTAATTATTTACCGCAGTTGTCATGCTCCTAATCCAAACCATTTATTAAATGAACCTAATCTCCTCTTAATTACACATGGACTGAAGGAACATTACACTGAAGCTAGCCCCAGCCCTCCAACAAGGTCCAAATGGGAGATCATCGCAGAAAGAAGAGACTTCAGCACACAGCTAATCTGCCACCTCCCAGCCAGCTCCTTTCCCAGTTTGTAAACCAAACACACTTAATGAGGGAGACACTAAAACAATAGCTATCTTTCCACAGTAGAGGATGCACTTTGGGACTCGGATTAAGGGGAAAGCTTTCAAAACCACTGCTTTAATGTATGCGAACCTCTGTATTTTGGGCAAAGAAGGCTTTGTCTGCACATTTCTCAACCCCATAGTTTTCGCATGGGCCCCGTCCTCTGCCACCACATTTGGTTCCCAATTAGACAAATTTTATGTTTGGGCAGTGACTTTTCCACTGTGAAAATATGAATAGCAATTACACAACAGAGTTAGGTTATAAATAAAATATTACAAGATGAAAACAATAATTTGGGATGGAAAAGTAAAACGTACTTTATTATGCAGCTAAATGGCTCATAACTAATAACATTAAATCAGTTAAAATTAAAGAGATAAACATCAGGTATAAATTGTTTTTGCTGCCTTTTTCTGAGGTTGCTGTGGCTGAAAGTGCAAGACAGAGATTGAGGACTAAGTAGGAGTAGGCTGGAAAAAAACCACCAGGCTTGCTCTTCTTTCACCCTGTTTCTTGAGCATCTAGCTCATTTTGGCAAAATTAACTGGGGAAGAAACAAATGAAAGATATTCTGGATGAAAGATACATCACAACAAACGTCTTGCAGATCAGCCAAGAGATCCCTCTCTTTCTCCATCCCCCATTTCATCACTTTGTCTGAATCTCCTGGTTTGAGGTAAAACAAACCAATTTTCTGCTTTACAATTTTACTTTAGCTGGTCCTCTTCTAACTAACTAAACTTCAAAATTAACAGCACATTATTCAGAAAACCATTTACTCTCATAGTGGTAAGACCTGATTATACCAAGGAATGGTATGCAGCAAGGACCCTGCTTATACTTATTGCTGTAACAACCAAGATCAGGTAGTTTCGTTATTTGTCCCATTGCAAGGTTGGAAGCAGAAAAGTGTAGGAGGAGAGGATGGGACAGGTGAAACAAAACTGACCAACAGGGTAATCCATCCCATTTGCATCATGCTCAGTATAAAAGCTGAGGGGTCAAAGGGTCAACTCTGTTCCTTTGATGGCCAACATCCAAGGAGGACCTTGTATGCCTTTTATCCTGATACTAGCATTCCTGACTCCAGATCTGGATCCTGTTGACCACTGAGTCCAGTCTGTGACTTTTCCCAATGCCTGCTGGTGACATGGTCATCATCCTGGGAGCTTGATATGGTTTTGTATATATTCTATATTTTTTCCCCTTTTAAATTTTTCTTATTTATTATTTTATTATTATTTATATTTTAATTGAAGTAGTTTTGGATTTTTTTTCTAAACTCCTAAATCTCTTTAATCTCTTCCTCTATTATCTTTTTCTTAGAGGAGGGAGAGGAGGTCATCATCTGTCTTTCCTGATTGGTCAGAACCATGACACTGCACCTCATGCGCTTCAGGTGCAGATATCAGGTACTAATTGGTGCTGGTGTGCTGTGTGAGGTGTATAGGCTTCTGCTCCCACCAGAAACCAGAAAGCAAAACACCAGGAAAAAGAAAGCCTGCAATATCAGACACTGATATCAGACACTAAATAAAACAATACTCAAGAATTAATTCTACAAGAAAATAGGGTGCACTCATGTATATGCTTCTTTAGAAAGTCAACTTCTACAAAAGCCCAGTGGCCTCATGTTAGCATTTCAAGTGACGGCCACCTACAGACACAGATTTTTCAGATGTCTTTTTTCACTGTCAGATATGTGGAAAGGAAGAGTCAATGTTAACAGATACAAAGTCCATTTTCACCCATATTCATCAAATGTATGTGTTCTTTAACATAAAAAACTGAAGGACAAACATAATGCCTAAGCTACATATAAAATACAGCCTTACATGAGATGACTTTGGTAAAGCCTCCACCTGTTAATATGAGACAGATAAACCCAGGGATGGCAAACAGAGGTAAATTTCAGGCAGAATAGATTTTTGGGCAGCTGTGTTTATCGAAGCCTCCAAGCAGAAGGATCCTAGTACAGCAGTCAAGCTAACAAAATCCCCACTTTGTTTATCACTAATATTTCTGGCCCACATTAAAAACAAACTAAGAGCTGCATGTTCTAATATTGCAAAAAAGCTTGCTCAAATAGGAACTGCCAAGTTTAATAATACTTTATATGTGATAATATACTATTAATAATATGGTTTTCTTAGAAATGCACTGCATTTATTTTCAAGCACTATAAGAAGATAATTGCCGGCAAAAGAGACAGTTCTTTGTTTTCCCCTACTCTACATTTAGCCAGCACCAACGTAAGTTATCCTTTCATTAGCCAAAATACATTCACAGTCACTGAAAGAACCACAAAGAAATCTCTGCTTGCTTGCAGAGATTACAAGAAGCGAAGCAAGTCAACTCATCTGCTTTCCCAACAAGAGGCCACGGGACAAGAGTCTCTTCAGAGACACCCTGCCTCAACAGAAATGGTTCTAATGGAGTCTCTTCTGGCAATCACAAAACAAGAACTTGATGAAGCTAAGCTATGCAGGGCAATAGCTTGTCAGCAGGTGTTCGAACTGAAGGTGGTGTGGAGCTATTAATAGACATTTTACCTGCTAATTACTTTTCTGTGGCTTCACATGACAGTGTGAGTGATGAATTGTAGCTCTTTTCTTCACACACTGACAAGCAGCAGCTCTAATCACCACTGGTGAGTTTTGCTTTTTTTTTCCTGGTGAGGACAGCCAGCCTAGTCCCCCTGCCAGCCCCACCCTTGCATAAGCACCACAGGGAAGGGAGAGAGTTTAGTAACCAAGCTTTGGAAGTGAAATGAAATTTTCTTGGATTAGCTTAATCAATGTCCGCTAGTTGTCCCCCCAGTTTTAAAAATAAAAATTAAAAGAGTTTATCAGAGCCCATTTCATGTCTTTCCTGTGTTAAATTCTTAACCCTTAAGCACCTCACACTGCTAGAACAGGTTAAAAAGTGGTCCTAACTCATAGAGTGCTAACTATCTCTGCAGGCTCAGACAGGGTATCTAGAAGCTGCTGAGACCCTTAGTTTAGGGTATTTATACATTGCCCGTTGCAAATGCAAAGACATCTCAGCTAACTGAAAAAGCCACGCTCGGACACCACAGGAAGCCTGGATCTAAACACACCGCAATAAGCAATACAGAGATAGCCAAAACCCCATCGACAAATTCAGAAATCCCTTAGAACAGATCTCTTGAGCACAACTTTCATGCAGCCACAAATGCCTCCGTATCTCCAAGCCCAAAGGCAACATCAAGTTCAATGACATCGTTTGACTCCTACAAACAATCCAAGGTAGAGACATGAGTTTACGGTCCCTCTGCCTACCTCCTTAAATAACTGCTGCTTCTCTTCAGCCCAGAAAGCTGCTGGGAAAACACATGCAGTGACCAGTGCTAACTCTTACTGAAGAGACACAGGATGGGAACTGAAGATACTACTGTAACAGAGGTGCTTGGGAGAAAAAGAAAAATAAAAGCAGTGTCTCCAGGCAGGCAGAGCAGGTAGCAGTGCTTACATTGATTAATTTCTGCTACCCCTCCAGAGAACGCAAGGATGACTGTATAAACTATCAAAGATAAAGACTTATTTTACTTTGGCAAATGTTAGTCACCACACATACAAACATTATCTTTTAAAGAAGGAAAAAACGCCAACCTTCTGAAAAGACAAATATTATAGTCTAGACAGTTGTACTGTGTAACAAATTATTTGTACCGTATAATAAATTTTGTGTGAAGAAATATACCTTCTCAGTCATGCCTGCTATCTCTCAGTAATTTGGATAACAATCAGAAGGATGAAATCATAATTTTTCCCTTTACTGCAACTTTTTAAAAAGTCTTTTTCCACTTTTTCGCAGACTGAATGCAGGCGTTTTAGGGAAGTAGCATATGACTGCTAAGAAACAGACTCAAGATAACCTCAGGGAAACTTAATTCTGCTCTTCACTATTTTTTTCAGTGCTATCATCTTCCATATCCAATTTTTGAGCATCATTTCTGTATATATTATTTATTGCTTTTAAACAAGAAGCCTGTAAACAGTAAAGTTCAGAGTCTTCAGTTCTCAGGAAGCCTGAGCAAGTTTTTAAATGAACTGAACAACCTGTATCTGAACCTCATTCTTAAAACATTTGGCTGAACACATCCCACAATGTATGAGGCAGATAGCTTACCAGCCCTAAGTTGTGAGCAACTGAGAACACAGCTTGTCATATGGAAGGTGCCTTATGTAACTTTATACCTCATCAGATCTGCCTACGACATATATTTCTAACGGCCCTTCTTCCAGCATCATGAAATGCCAACACTAAGGTTATCTCTCCTTCAAATAGCACTGACATACTGGGTAATTTAGAAGTGCACAACACATGATTCTTACACATTTGTTTCATAAACACAGAATAAGTAGATAAGGAGAAAAAGCTAGATTGCTTAAATGACACTTATAATTTACTGCAATTATTAAACATATACTGATTAAAATGTAAAAGGTTTAAAAGAGTATAAATATTTGTCCTAAATGTTTATAGTCATAAAAAACTCAAGTGCACGATACTTATAGCCCTGCACAACCCAGGAAATAATAATCATCATCCCCTTTCCTGAAAAGTGGCCCCACTTTTTTTTTTTCTACAGCACAATCAAGAAACATATCAAAAAGCCAAGTCCTGGCCATGCTTTGTAGCACTAATAAAGCAATTACATAAACTATTCTTCTTACTCTTATTCAATCAGCAGACTCTGCAAGATCAAGCACTCATTATTTTTTTTCTATTTCTCATGTAATTTTGTCCCTAGCCAGCCAAGCGCTCTTATTTATCCAGAATTCAAGCTACCAGTTACATATTCAGTTAGATGCATTTCACAAAGACTTGAACAGCTAATCAGCAGTTTCAAATTAAAAAAAAAAAAAAAAAAAAAAAAAAAAAAAGGCTTATGTTCCCAAAGTCATGACAGAGTTTAACTACTGCTAAATATAACATGCACTTTCTGACCTCCGTCTAAGTTNCACACTACCTCTTAAAAATATTTTACATTGTAAAAGCAGACTGGATAAAAAGGGCAGTTAACTAGGGGGTTGGATCTTGAAAGGTCCCTTCCAACTCAAACCTTACTATGACTCTATGAACCAGGGCCTGTATTTCATACTTGCCCAAAACTCCAAATAGCCCAAAGAAAAAAGCAACTAGGAAAAATATCTAGGACCTATAGTTGATTCTTGTGGCAAGTGGGAGGAAGGACATTGACCCATTGCACATAGATGTATATACTGCCTTTGGCATACCACAGAGTTTTCTGCAGTTTTTTATAGAAGATCCACTAACAACAGCAACAAACATTTTCAGTATGATCTATATGAGGTATCAGAAAGTCTTTAACTCCTTAGCTTTATTGATTGAGTGATGGACTTCAGGATTTCCTTCTCTCCAGATAAGTTAGCTCATCCTGAAGACAGGGAGGCAGATGATATATAAGCAGAACTTTAACTTGCAAAGGGCAATAGAAAAAGGGTAATTTTTCTGATATGAGCATGCAGAATATTAACAATAAATCCCAAGTTCAGTACATACAATCTCCATTCTGAAATGAACTTGTCCTCGTTTGCCACTCCAGTGAGTAAGTCTAATGTTCACTCTTACTGACAAAAGCAGTTTTAAGACCTCACTAGTGGTAAGGGCAAAGGAAAGAATTTCTGTGTGAGAAATGGCAAAAAGATGAAATTAAGATAAAAGGTATCATTCTTAACAGGAATCAAATCATTCATGGGTCTATTTTTTACATTCATTTGCATAGAAATGTTTTGTGTTAGTGGTAATAGATAACTAATTTCATGCTGTTAGTGCACACCAATGTTTTCTCTGCCAAATAATAATGATATTTCATCTGCTGCAATCATCTGGCTTTACAGAATCAAATATATAATGCATAATAAATTCCTGTGAATGAAACCAGCACTGAAACCAGTATGCAGCACAAAGCCAGTATGCTATACAAAGCAAAATCTGTTTTGTTTTTTAACCAAATGGTATTCTGCACAAAGGCAGATTCCCTGAAGTATTTTGCGAATTCAGAGGGACTTTACTAAGTTTGTTGTTTAAGGAAATCTTTAATGCATCCAAAAGTTATTTACGAAGTTTTTTAAATTTCTTATCTTCCAAAAATAAAATATTTCCTGCTTTAAGATTTCCTTTTAAAATATATTTGAAAATGTTCAAAATCAAATTAAATTAATTTAATCTTTATGCAAATAAAACATACATGATATTTTGTAGAAGCAAAGGAAAAAAAAAGCCTCATTCATCAAAGCATTGTGGTGATACGCCAGGTAAAATAGATCATTTTCTTCGAGACGGAAGAAGAAACCTTTGGCTATGCAGTTTTCAATTTCTGTTTTCTCAGGCAGTAAGCCAAAGCTAGCATTTTCTGGGAGAAGACAGAAAATTTAGAGTCCACTGATGTTCAGAAAAATACGGTCATAACCAGTTTTGAAAAATGAAACTCCATCTCCTGACAAACATGACGGGAAAAGAATTACATGCATTTCTTTGCTTTTTCTAGCACAGTTAACTATTTCAGGAGCTACAAGACCTCCAAATGCACTCCACACCTGAAGACTGACACAGTGATCTGATGGTATTATCTAAGCAATCTGTTCTTTAGTATGCGATTCTCTTTCCAAAAGCTTCACCCTCCATCAAAGAAGCAAGACTCATCACATTTTACATGTGGATGAAGGCCTGCTACACTTCTGTTTGTTTACTGTAAAGTAGTCTTAGACTAGCTTCACCGCCACATGCATACTGAAAAGGACCATGTCTAGGCTAGATCCGGGTGATGATTTTTATAAGTGATGAACAAATTTATGTTTTACTACCTGGGAGTAGGTTGGAGAAAAAACAACATGTTACCTAACTTGCTACAGTATCTCCTGTATCCATACTGCTATACTGAGTTTCTTAGTTTATCATTTTTCAAAGTTTTGATATGTCAATTATTTTTTGAGATTTTGTCACTATGAACAAACATGCACATCCACATCAAGCAGAAACCTACCCATTGGTACCACTAGTGTGATCTCAGTTTCATGGCCCAGTTTGAAGAGAAAGGGAAGGACAAGGGATGTGCCTTGCTGGAAATCGAACAACTCCAGAGGCATATATCCATCATGGGAGTTTTTCCAGAACTGACTGAAAACCATGCAACAAACCCTTAGCAGCAGCAACATACCATCACAGACCTCGCTACTTCTTTCTTTTAAGCACAGAGAACATTTCATTTATCTTGCCCTTTCTGACATATGGACTTTATAAAACACAAAACTACACCAAGGCAAAACAATCTATTAACGTGCTCCTACCTTCAGAGACCAAATGATAGAAGGAAAAGACAAAACAAATTAGTCACATCACCCGTTCTCTCCCAGAGCACATTTCAGCTTCAGTGATGGAACGTGGTATGTACACCCCCACCATTATCAGCAAGTGTGACCTGTAACAGCAGTAGCAGCTGGGAAAAATCTTTACTGCTCCTTCTCTGAAGCACCACAAGGAAAGAAAACCTGTGACTCTCCCCTCCAGGATGCTTGCTCTCCCGTCAAGAGCGCTGTATGGCAGGCTGGCAGCCAAGAAACACTCGACTAAGATGGATAGCACAGGCTACCATTTGTTCTGTGATCAACTAACGAACACTAGAAGATCCATTTGTTGCAAGTGATTAAGACAGGAGGGGAATACTGTGAGAGGCCATAGCCACCCACTTACCTTCTGTCAAAAATCAATAAAGAACATCCTTTAAATAGTGCAATCAATCATAACTGGTTCCCAACTATTATTGCAGCATGTGGCTGGTCTATTTAGCACTGTTTGATAGCCTCCGCCTGGGTTAAGGAGGTCCCATGCTTTCTCCACACCAGCCATATATGCTTGTCCAGGCTCTCCATCTTCCTCCAGGAAGAAAATGTTGCCCTGTGAACTGAAGACATACAATGCAAGCAGCTGGTTTGCCATTTGCCACATCCACAGCTGACAGGGCGGAAACTGTGAGTAGAAGCTTACCCTAGAAAAATGCTGGGAAGGGGGCTAGGAAGAAAGCAGCTCATAAAACATGTTAGCTATCAACAGAAGCAGCAGCTTTCCTCATTGATGGCAACTCTCTCTTGGAAACTCTCCCCTGCAGAGCGGGAGAGGGAACGAACAGTGGGAGGTGGTTCTGTCCTCAATACCAAAAATTGTTTAGGTGGTTACTCACTAACTCAGAGAGAATAGGGAGAAGAATCAGGAGTGACAATCCTTTTGTTTTTTTAATGGCTAGTTCAAAATCAGAGATTATGCTTGCAAGGCAAAACTAACATTATTATTCCTGCCCCGTCATGCCACTCATCGTCTCCAGCATCCAAACTCAGTTGGATCATACACTTGTAATTCATGCCAAATTTTATCATGAAACAGAAGAAATAATAAATAACTTGAATTTAAAAACCTTTGCACGGTGACTACCTGCACTACCAGCTAACTTATGTTGGAGGGTCATAGGCTTAAACTTCTCTTAAACAGTACAGTGAACATTAGAGGCTAAACAGAAGAATGGACAAGCACTAACCAGGGCAGATACTTACTGAGGCAATAAAAAAAGGAAAACCTATATATAGGACTAGTACAGCTAAAAGGATTGTCTTTGAATTAAATTTCCTAAGAGTATTATCTGATTGGTGAACAATAAATTCAAATTAAGTCCACTAAAATCAATACAATGATCACATTCTGTATCCCTGAGGAGCCATCAGGAGCCAATTGTGAGACTGCAAAAACCTCAGCTTAAAGTAGAAGCTGTGATCTGAACACATGCTATTGTGTTTCAGTGACAAAATTTTCTTTAAGATGAACTCGGAAAACCCAACAACACTGTATGTACAACAGAGACCATGAAGGTAGAGTACTGCTGCATGAATTAGGGATGCAGTGGTAGCCTTTGCTACAAATTCCTTGTTTTATATTCAACTTAGTTCTGTACAATTTTTCCTAAGATAAAGGAGCTACAAAGACAAGTTATGTTTGTTTGTCTGGAGACAACATCTGTAATTACATACTCCGGAAAGAAAAGAAATTTCTGCTAATAAACAAGGTGTTTTTTTCTGTGAAAATAGGTTATTTTTAAAAGAGCTACAATCTGTCTCCCTGTGTGCCTGGAAAGAATGGTCATCAGTCTTCACCTGAACTTAGATTTTTGTCTCAGTTAAAGTATTTACTTTCTTGTTTCCTTTTGCACTGTCTGATGAGAAAAGTACTTTGTGAATAACTCTTTACATTTCCTTCTATAATAATAACATTATTTTTTTTAAGGATTGCATCCTTTCCATTATTTAAAAAAAAACAGGTAAGTTAGCTGATTGCACTGAGCCACTTTGCAATGTTATTAGAAATATGACTCTAAGGAAAAGAATCTAAGATACATTTAAAACCAAATGCCTTCCTGTATGGAAAAGGTTTTCTCTCCTTTTTCACTTTTTCTTTGTTTATTTGTTCATTTATTGAACATCTATTATTTATCTCTCTCTTCTCTTTACTACCTGTCATATCTATCTCCCAAAGATGCAACAGCAACAAGGTATTCAGAAAAGCTGCTGCATACTGAGACTCCTCAAGCCCTTCTGAAGAGCCTTTCAGCCTACCATCTTTGATTGCCTCTACTGGGATTCAGCTTTCTTAAAGCTGCTTCTGAGCCTCGAAAAAGCAGTATGCATTAAAAATCCACAAAACACCACTTTAGGCAGTCAAGTACATCTTAGCAGAGCTGTTCACAATCCTTGCTACAATGGAGAATGCAGAGAGTGTGCCCAATCCATCACTAATCTTTACAGGCACACACAAAAAGTTTGGAAGAAGGGTGAAGTCAGCAACACACCCCTCACCGAAGGGATAATCCCAGTTGTGTGATGCGACCCGACTGAAAAGACTGTTACCAAAATCCCCCTGTATGCCCCACCAAAGCTGCATGCGTTATTTACACAGAAGATAATTATTTTGGTATTTAATCCTTTCTACTGTGAAATACAAGCTGCTACGTTTCAGCAAGCTTGAATAATCATCTAAACCATAATTTGCATGAAAGAATCAGTGAAAAATGACATGGTTAATATCGGGACATTTTGTTTGTAAAGGGCAACTGGCACTCAATTAATGCATTCACATATATAACTGTTTTACATTCCAAACCAAACCCTGCCTAGTTCTTTTGTGATTTCAGATAAAATTCTACAAAGATAGATACGCAAGCCTTAAATGTCTGATACCAATTTATTTAAGAAGCACCAGTAGATACTGCTCTTTATCTTGCCTCTGGTTTAAAATGCTAAATTGTTCATGCATTACATCAGAAGTTTCTTGAACTCCTTAGATAGTCTTTAGGACTAGAAATTCAAATACAGAAATCATGAATAGGCACTGTTCACCCACTCACCCACCCACCATTTTGCCCCAGGAAGTTTACCAGTGCACAGAGCAAGTCTACTGCTTCCAAGATAAGCTCCTGATGGCCAATTCGTGTGACTCCAAGATCTTCCAGTTCTTGATGAGTAATGCGTAGTAACTGGTCACCACTAATCTTCTCTCTTTCAAAGTTCTTTATGTATTGCTGCAGGCAATCATCAAGACCTGCAGAAACAGGATGGAAGAAGGCAAGGCAAAAGTTAGCAACGTTTTGTACTGCCATAGAAAGTAGTAACAGTCTGGAACCAAAAATCAAGCCAGTGGAGGGTACTTGCCCTATTCTTCAGACAAGTATTTCAACACCACAAAAAATTTAATGTCACCCAGAAATCAAGATTTGGAGAGCTACGGCAGCCACGGCTTTTCCATCTGTGGATGATACCAACCACTTGTGAACCCTGAACGTGGTCCTGAATTCTTCTAGTATACTGGACTATGAATGCCTGTCTGGCAGCCCCTAGTAACAGGTATGTTAGCAATGCCTCCATTACAGGTATTGGAGAGGGGAGAGGAAAAGAGGGAACAACAGAAGGGAAGAACACTTGCATCCTTCTCTAGGTGCAGCATATCAACAGATGCTCTTAATTATTACAGCATTGTAAAAGAGATTGGAAACAAGGGAAAGAATTTGTGCCAGAAAGAAATTCTAAGGGGATAATAAGAGCGCGAATATGCTTAACACTATATATCCAGGAGTGATTAGCTATTATGCCTCTTGACCTTCCTCCCAGCATCCTTCTGCCATGGTAGGTTGCATGACAAAGAGGGGCTGCTGGAGATATTCTCAGCTAGGAATCAGGTCTTGTCATGGGACACTTGCTACAGTGCCCCATGCAGTGACACACAAAACAGCAGTGCCACATCACAGCATCTCTCCCACTCCAAGACTGTTCATACGCTATTGAGCCACCTGAAAGTTCACAGATCATGCCAGACTAAAACAAGGGGCAAAGAGCTCTAGAGAATAAGAAAGAAAGGGAATGCATAAACTGGGTCCCAACTGCTGCTGCAGATCCAGTTTAATGTACCTCAGTTCAGGAGCAGCACGGAGTCACTCGCAGCACACAAATGCTTACTGAGCCACTAAAATCAAGACCTAGGTTCACTCTTCAGAACAGAATAACTCACGGAGCAGAAACAGGCCCATTGTGCTGAAAAAAGATCCTAGAAGTTCACACAACACATTTGCTGAGGACATGGATGATAGGACGAGGTCCTCCTTTGGGGATCACCCCTATTCTAGCTATTCAGTTTAATGACATGTAGCCGACTACACATTTTTTGCATGGAGCAAAGAGCACTGCAGGACATGAGATAATCCATCATGCTTTTCTTTCCCAGCAATCTTTGCCTAAGAGAGCTGGCCTAGTACAAAGAAGCTCTGCAGTGTGTACATCCCTGTGTCAAGGTGATAAAGATGACTTTTGGGTATATGGTGGGTATATGGTATATTTGTGCCTGAATACATTCCAATGCATCAACATAATTGCTACCAAGTAGCAGGATTTGACAAAAACCTGAATACATTAATTTAGTTGCTCCTTGTGAGATACCACCTTTCTGATGGTCATCTTCAAGCAATCCCTAACTTTGAAAACCTATCCAGCTAGTCTGTAAGGAAGAGAGAAAATTTTTACGCACTAATCAAAATGTCTGAAAAATCTGAAGATACACGGAGGAGAAAAGATTGATCTGACTGCTGAGCCCCATCTGTCTTGTAAGAGTCCTAGCTTATAGCATAAAGCTTCTCTGAAACTGTTTTTGTTGCATTTTTGTTTCTCATTCACCTATTTTAGGGTGTAGCCACATCTCCAAAGAGACTCACATGAACAACATATTGGTACTGCAGGCAGGGATGCCCCAGTGCCAGGTCAGCCTGCCATTCCTTGCTCGGACTCTGGGCAAGCATCACCCACACTGTCCCTGTTATAACACACCAGCTTTAACTTCTAGAATTCACACACCAAAACTAAACCCCACTCAAACATACTGTAAACCAATACTCCAGCCCCAAGACACAAGAGCAGGTCCCCAATTCCAGCAGCCTCTGACCATGTCCTTCCAGACGCTATCCCTTGATTTCCTGCCTCCAAAACAAAGCCACTTAAAGGTTAATCAAGCATTTGGAGCTGCGACTTGCATTCATTTTCCTTTCTAATCAAATAGTTGCTCAAATAAGTCATATACTCTCTTACAATGTATTCACAGAGAATTAAAACAGTGATCCAGAACTGTTCATGTATCAACGGACAGCCTGGTCCTCAGATGTGCTTGACCAGCTTGTGAAGAGCTAAAAATTGTTCCCCAATTCTCCAACAAACAAAACAAATGGTTAAACTTTCAGTAAGATGAATGATCTACTAAAGCCTTTATTCTCTTAAGTTTCATTACCCTGCAGTAGGGGAAGCTGAATTTTCAGAACCAGCAAGACTGATCCATGAAACGACCTGGTTGCGACACATAGGCATGGAAAAGAAGAGAGGAACACTCACTAAGGTTAAAACAGCACAGCTTGCTGCTTTGTGGGGTGCTCCACTGTATTTTTGTTATTTTTTCCCTTTGTACTTAAATAACGAATACTCTGCCTTTGGCCTTAGAACTGCTTATTAATCATAAATAATATTTCACTGTAAAATAGCACAATACATGGATAGTCTGTGATGTACAAAGAGAGGATCTTAATTTGTCTCTTCCTTAGACACCATTGCTTCAGAACACGTCAGAGAACACAAGTTCTGCATATTCCCAAGGCATTTCAATGGGAGCCCTGAATTCATCCAAATGCTGCCATCCATCTTTTACATACTAGGCAATGCTCAGCATTATAAGCAAACAGACAAGCAGCAATAAAAATCAGGTATTCTTCTCTGCCTGACACCTGCAAGTAAAGCCATTTACTAAATCACAGTGCTATAATAACTCATGTAGGCATTTAAATTTAGGTTGCAAAAGGAAACAATTTTTCTCAAATCTTCTTGAATCTACTTTACTTGTTTATACACCCGATATCATTATCATGAATTATCTGATATGAGCCTTCTATATTTATCCATATTTGTATGTATTTTCTCCCAAAGCCCTTTTAAATCAATGTTTTCTGTCTGATACATTAATTGCATGACCTGTTTTACAAACCCAGTCAAAGGTACAATGACACTCATTTTATTGAGGAAATTGAATATTCTTGACAATACATAGCACATTTCATCTAAAAATGTATTAAAAATAGGCCACAGATGTGCTTTTGCTAAATGACTAAAAAAGACAGCAGTAACTACTTCTGATATTCCTGAACTTAAGTCCCACACTGCTTACATAGACTGCTGAATTAGAATAATAATATTAAAATATTCAACGTCATCAGGTATCCAAAGGAAAAAAAAAAAAAAAATTCCTGGCTAAGAGACTAGCAACACAAATCCAGAATAATACACGACAGATGCACTTAATAAACACTTACTGACAGTTAATTCTAAATAAAGTCATTATTATTCTTCTTCCTGCTATCTATATATTTTTGTCATTCAGATGTAATCTAGGCAGATGCATGTAGTTCATATAGGGTAAGGAAAAAATTTAAGACAACAAAATTATTACTGACAATTGCTTGACTCACCAATTTCGTAAAAACTACAGCCAGGAAAGAACAAAATAATTTAACCATGGATTGCGTGACATTTTCAGAATAGCTTGCCACAATTATTCCCTCTCATTCCCTAAAGAGAGCATTCTTTTAAAGTAATTTATTTCTACCAGTCTATTTCTTAATTAAGAGCAGCAATTCTTTTTGTAAACAAAACTCTGCCCAGATAGGAAATAATAATACAAAAGGGCTGCCAGCATTTCTCACCCACACCTTTTGTCCCCAGAGCCACAGCAGACAGCCCTGTTTGCCAGCAGCTGGCCAGCCGCTGTGTTCAGATCAACAGGAGGGAAGCTGCAGGGAACGGGCGTCCCTGGCTGATAATGCCATTTAACTTGGGACAGCACAAGATGTACCAAAGAAACATCAGGTCCATGGAAACACCTTGGAAGCTAACGGGGAAAGCACAGCTTTCTTGAGAGCACTCTGTCTTTTACGATATTCCTACAAGTTCAGCATCCACCCAACCACAATGTGATGCGATATCTTTTTAGCTGTCAAGGTCTGCTCTGCTTCCAGATGCCCTCTTATCTGAGGATACCACACAACACATGTACCACAGGAATCCCAGCAAATAACTCAGTTTGATGTATTCCCTGTTTCTGGCTGTGGGTGCAATTAAGGTTGCCAAACATCCAGCAGTCCCGAATACTTCAAGACCACTGGCCTCTGTCCAAAAATTACGGTTGTCATTATATTCAGGATGCATAAAGGCCCAGAGCCGATCAAACAAGTTTTCTGATGTCAATACACAAGTAACAGTCTCATATTCAACAACGCTGCTCCTCATCCAAAATAACCCCAAGACTTCTTGATTATATGTAAAGGCACAGATGCTCCAATAATAAGAGAGTCGAGAGTTTAAAGTAAAACTGTATGAAGGTACTCCTCTTCCTTTTAGACCTACTCTTTTAAGGAAGCACTGTATAATGTAAGGGGTTTTTTATTTTTTCTGGAAAGATTCTTGTGCTCCAGAAATAACACAGACCTCCAAGGACACTAACTACTGAAGAAGCACTCCTCTGTGCCGCATGCTTTCCACCTGAGCTTTTTAGCCACAGAATCTGGCAATGCTCTCCAGATGCCACTATACACTTGCTACCTGGCAGACTGACTGGGGCCATTTGAGATGTTAACACATTGCTCATCTTCATCAGTTGGCGTACTCCTGAGGTGTTACATACACTGATGGACTATTCTGTGCATTAACAGAAAAGGAGCAACTCTTTAAAGTTTAAAGCAAGGTTTACTTTACCTGTGAGATGAAACTAATAAACAACAGCAAAAGTAAAGAAACCTCCTCCAAAAGAAGAGTTAGTGCTTTTAACATTAAAAAAAACTTCTCTAAAAATGTTTCTCTTGCAAGTAAAATGTACTGAGCTGTTTTTTCCCCCTACTCCATCATTGAGTGCTACCTGGTATGGGCCTAGTCAGAGTTCATCAAATCATTAATAGTTTTTAATGTCTCACAGATAAGAAATCAGGCAGATTTCTATGCAAAACAAATTCCTCTTATTATAATGGCACAGTAGAAACTGATCAAGAAATGTTTAATTTCATTTTGTTTTACTCATGTAATTTTCTGGAATAAGATTGCAAGATGCAGCATTACCCTCCAGGGAAATCTTCCATGCTTGCCATCTCCTAACTAATAACACAGCTGTACACTTCACAATCTCTCTGAGGTATTGTCTTATTTTGATGTGTGTAAGAGATTATCTTTTGAAACAAGTAAACCAACAAACCACCCTGTTATTCAGTGTCAAAACAGGTTACGCACATCTGTGGTAATTCAAACTCAAATGACCCTCTCCATGAAATATATCCTGAGGTTCTGTATTGCAGTCTGCTCCTCCTCTGCTATCAATTCAGCCTCACCCCCTGCCTCTAAGAGACTAAAAAGTATTAAATCTTTTTCTATGACTAGGTTGGAACTAAAATTTGTAATCAGCTGCTCAGATATACATGAGAAGATACAGTTCTAAAAATCGTGACAACTAAGTAGACTATTCTTCCCAAAATTGGTGGCATTTTTTTTTTTTCCTTAAGACTGGAAAACTACAGTGAAAATAAAGTTGTGTTGTTATTGGCCTTCCTTTCGGTTTGGGGTTAAGGGAAAGATTATGAACATTACAGGTTTAACTATCATACCTCAACCTTCCACAAGGGAGTATATTTTTATGCTCCCTTGGTAAATCAGAATGAGGATGCAAACTGACAATTTCTCTTGGCAAGTCACTGTTCTGTAAACACAGTATTTGCTGAAAAGCAATAACATATAAACAATACATAGAATACATGGAATTTTGCATGGGAAGGAAGACATACAGCTTTCTTAAAAAACTAATAACAGGTTTGGGGCTTTTCTTTTTCTTGAAGTACAAGGCAAACAAATTCATCTTTCAGTCTGAACAGAAAGAGTATGCTCTACATGAACTCCATCAGTTTTACACCTTAGCAAATACAAAATCAAGGAATGGACTGTAGTGCAGAATTTAACAATTCATTTTAAAAAATTTAAACTGGAGTTTAATATAAACTGGGCATTTATGTAGTACTATCCAACACCTTTAGGGATTGTAAACTGTTATTTGCAACATTTTTACCTAAACTAGCAAGATGGAAGGGACCACTAAAACGTTAAATGTTCAGAAAAAAGTCACGTTTGTTTTCTCTCTGTTCGCTGTTAAATATGCAATAAATTTAAGCCAATGATTTAAGGACTGACCACCTTAGAAACTGCACATGAATTTACGTAGGTTGCAAACTTACATGTTCAACTGAGTTCCTAGTAAATTAAAACATTGTGCAAACATGCATTTGCACGTAGGCTTTATTAATCCACAGCTGGTAGGCTACTAGCCTATTCACTTTAATTTTACAAAAATAAAAGCTTTCCTTATGTCAAAGAGCAAGGCAAGGAGCCAGGAAACTTCTCCTTTCTCTTCCACCTCAACCAGAGAAAAGTTCCTGGGCACAGACATTGCAGGCAGCCCAGCATGGGCAGTTCTCCCCACCACAGCAAGTCTTATTTGGGGTACACACTCATGTTTCTGACCTGGGAGAACTAGAGCACGAGAGAGGAGAGACTAGGAAAGGCCAAGTTTCCCCTCAGTCTGTCCACAGGAGACAGGCATTTGGAAACTCTCCACGTTCCTCAGTTTGAATGTCACCACAGAAACCGGGAGCAAGCCAAGCCAGCCGCTTCCCCACCTGAGAGGCAAAGAGAATTCTCCTCTGCCCACGTAAGCGATGCTCACTGCTTCGGAGTCTTCAGCACCTCCTGGGCTTCATATGTGACAAACAGATGTCACAGTGATCAGTGCCAAAAGACAGAGCAAAGAACTGAATGTTTTAAGTGCAGTTGATGGCAAATGCCTACTGCAGACGTGACGGCAGCAAAAAAATAACGTCCTATCACAGAGGAGCACTGCAGGTAGGATGGAAAAAGAAACACCAGAAGCAGCTTTCACTACAAATCAGGGAAAAAATTACAGTTTGTTTTAAACTAGGGGAGGGAGCAGGGGGAGAAGGGAAGAGAGATAATTGCTGGCCCCAAATTTATGAATGGCTAAAGGATTAATGGAAAAAAAATAATCAAAAATAAAAATCACCAAATGCCTGGATTACAGCAATAGTGGCAAATGAGCAGGACTATCACTTTGTGCACTGATTATTTGCAGTTTAAGGCAAAAGCCTGTTAACTGCAAAATATATTTATGTTTCACTCTATAGAATTATTCTCTCTCTCACCCCTCTCCCTCTTTCTCTGTATATATCCATATCAAAGAAAATTCCAAAAGCATTAAAAAGAAACATTTAAAAATGACTGAGAAGATCCAAATAATTAATTCTTCAAGCATAATGTGTATTCACAGAACATAGTATAGGATTACATGTTTTCCATGTGCAGTTTAGGGTAAATGTATTTTTTTCTAGGAATTTTCAACTGTTCATAGCCAAAACATAAGCTGAAAGGCACTCCTAACTAAAACCTACACTTCTAAGCAGTGAAAGAGAAATACAATATACAAAAGCCCCACTTGATATTTACTGGATATATGCTACTACATCCAGAAAAGCGTGTAAAGTTTATTGAACGAAGAACACAAACGACAGAAGATGTGAACATGAGAAGCAGCAACACAATCCAAATTCAGCTTCTCCTGAAGGTATTTTAAATATCAAGACTCTGGCTACTAGACACTGTATACACACTGTATACAGCAGTGAGGTAAATAAGGAAGGCACCACACTGGGCACTTGAAGAGATGAGCAAAATGAGGAACTGAAATAGAAGTATATTGTAGACCTTGCATTTTGGCCTGTCCTTGCCAGGAGAAGGGCCTGTGGTCAGTCAAAGGAAGAGCCACCAGTGAATGAGGAGATGGCTCTATACCAGGTGAGAACTTAAGAGCCAGAGGGTATTTCCAACAGCAGTGGGTTGAAACAGAATTTTGAGGTGAAAGAAGTACTGAATCAAGTCACTACAAATTCGGTAATTAAAAATCAAATCCTGTTAGAGGAATCTAAGTCTGAAGTGTCTGCTGTTTCCGTGCCTACAGACACACTCGCTTTTAATGATCATGAACTCTTACAAGACCTGGTTATATTAACTCTATGACCACACTGGCAATAAATGGCATCTGAAAATTGCAGAAACATTAAGACTGAGTGGATCATACACGGCTCATCAACAGCTCTATTTTACAAAGGATTTCACATTGACCAACTTTTAAAAGGGTTTTCTCAAAAAATAAAAAAAATAAAAAGGAGAAAAAAGTTTATATGTAGACTAATTACAAACCTAATTTAAAGATGCACAAGACCAGACTGGCTGCAGTGTCTAATAGGACTATTTTCAATAAAATCAGTCCTTGCTGTCAGACTACTTACAATTGGGGCTTATAACAGCAAGTTAGACTTGCTAATTTCAAGAATAATATCCAAAGTGTTCTGTTTCGCTGTTGATAAATGTAATCATTCATATTTCTCTGGGAGCTTTTTGTTTCCATTATGCCCATCTGTATAGCACAGCCAAATCTTTACACAAGCACATACAAGTTTTACAATGTATTTGAAATTTTAAAACACAGATAACACTAGAACAACCAATGTCGAGCTCTATTTCTATGAAATTCAAGGATTAGTATCCCTGATTATCAATATTGTTCTCAATGTAAGAAGTTATAATTATCGTTATATTTAGGACTCTTATTATTGGATTACAACAACCATATTGTTCAGCTACAGCTGTGGCCTTTGCACATGAGAAATGCTGAAGTTTGCCGAAAAGTTAGTGTGGTTGATAATGGCAGCGGAAATCTCTTTGCTAGTGGAAGGGAGGGAAGCTTGCCAAACATCCAACAGCATCATTAAGTATCAGGAATCCCTCAAGTGAAGCTAAACAAAGGAATGCATCCTGATAAAACTCCTGATAAACACTACTGCAGCAGCCTAGAGCAGCCATAATGGGGACTGGCTGAGAAAGTGTGCACTCATCTTCATAATTCAGTGTATAAAATGACAGATTTTAAGATCAAGTTTAGAAGTTCAACACACTTTCTTCTCTTTTTTGCCTCCCAAGCCCACCTCCGAATCCTACTTGTATTCTGGACAAAGAGACTATATGGGCTGATGGGGAGGCGGGTGGTAAATTTTGTATTCTACCAAAACCAGAAGTTCTACAAGAAGTTGTTGAAGCAATTTCAATTTTTTTTCCTTTTAATTTTTATCCTTCTTAAATTTATGCCCTCATGATTTTTGAAGCAGCTTTGAGGACATGGAATGAGATGAAAGTGGCATTGCCGCAAGCCTACAATTTAATGATACACAAGAATCCTGCCAGTTTAGCCTTATTCAAGATCGCGTGATGCTACAGTCCGTGCAAAGTAATATACTAGGAGATATGGCCCTGACCCAAGACACTTGATAAACTTCTCTTTCTCCATGAAATTCAAGCTGGCTAGCTAATAAAGGTAGATCCCTCAAAACCCACTTTTATTGCTACTCCGTTTAACTTTAGTTTTCTCACTCTCAGTCACTCTCCTCATTTTCCACTTGCACTCCAGTTTGCAGAGTACCTCAGGAGAGGGAAGTCTTCTTGGATCCAATCAATATTTAACTTCTTCCTCTAAGTACTACATTTCTGCTCCAATTATCATATGTAAACTAGAATACATTGTAACTATTTTATCATATATGTATTTTTCAATCCACATAAAAATTTAAAAAAAATAGGGTTCTAAATGTCGTTAACTAACAGCTATTTGATTTGTGCTTCATCAGATAATTTTAAAAAATTTCAAGCACTACCATTTTTCTCCTCTAAAATGATTCCTTGTACAACATCTGTCTGCATCACTACCACTAGGAATTTGATGCTTTCTAGGAACCTGTTACCATACATAGACATATTTAAGAAACGTATAGATGTGGCAGTTCAGGGCATGTTCTAGTGGCTGAGATTGTGGGGTGTGGATTGTGGTTTTTGTGTATGGATGAACTTGTTGATCTCAGAGGTCCTTTCCAACCATGACAATTCTGTGATTCTGTGACTAAGGAATAACTTTATTACTAACTGGCTCCCCCTAATATATAAAGCAACTTATGAACAAGCACAAGAAGTTTTTCCCATCATTGTCCTCCTGACTTTGAAGTTTCTAGATATTTATCTTTGTACTAGCACAAAGCAACTTTATGAAATTAAAACTCAGCTTACCACCAAATATATTCTGGTTCCTGCAAAGAAAAAGGCTACACCACTGGTTTACAAGAGAGACTTCTCCAACACATCTCTCAAGCAAACAGTGAGCGCTAATGATATTACAGTAGGCTGAAATGAGAATATAATGATATTGCCACCAGTCTGAAGCTCACAACCAGCATAACAATACCAGAGCTGGAAAGGGCTAGCAAAGGCATGGTCTGCTCAAAGCAAACTAGCCCTCCATCTGTCCCAGCCCTGAGGCTATGGCTATGCATCTCCAGCCCCAATTGCACTAATGCTCAGCATGTGCCCTCCTAATAATTTTGCACAACACAGCAATGACAAATTACCAAATTCCCAGATATGACTAAGCATTGAAATGCAACCACCATATCCCCTAAGGATGGGAGGCTTTGTCTAAATAGGTGTGGTATTGGCTTCTTCAACAGTTTAGAAGGAGCTATAAAACTGCAGAAAACCCTGAGGATTTCAGATACAAAAGTCTTTATTTCCCATAGCTTTTCACCGTCTCCCATGATTATCCACAGCTGTGCTTCACACTAGCACGTAACTATAGGAAGTGCAGAGCCATCAACTGTCCAAGCCTACAGCAGGCAGACAGGAGGGAAAGTTTCTTCAAACTCTGAGTGAACTCCCCTGTTCATTCTTCCTTCTCACAACGCCCATGCAATTCCCAGGCTTGGAGCTCTCTTTAGCAGAAGCTCGCACAATTCAGTACAGTGTGAGATTTGGGACGCTTTTAGGGTTGTGGGCAGAAGGAGCTGTACATCCCCCTCCACATGACAAAGAAACATCTGTAATTTAAAATCACTGGTCAAATGCTTCGATATATGTGTAGGAGTGTGTTGAAGAAAGGGAAAGCTACACTTCTAATACTTATCACTACCATCACTTCACATACAAGGTCTCAGTAACCATCCCACCCCTCCACAAAATATAAGTGAATCATATATTAAAGGGAAAAAGCAAGTATACTATGTAAGGCAGTCAGAAGATGTTTGTGCAAGACAAACAAGCCCCTGACATTAACTAAGTAAGTAAATAAGTACTGGTTGTGCTTTCAAATGCCTTCCTCTCTTTGCATTTTTACACGCAGTCCAGAGCAGCCACATTAAACATACTGTTGTTGTCGCAAGAAGGGTGCTCTTCTTCTCCCTCCCTCCCATGAGCTAATATACCCTATTACGTAAAATAGTCAAATAAGCTCAGCCACAGACGTTATTATAGTTCTTCACCACCAAAACCAGCTTTGCTGCCAAGAATTTATTATGTCAGAAGGCATCCTTTAGGAGCAAGCTGGAACATTGTGTCCCTGAAGACATAATACAACAGTTGTTAAAGCTTTCCTTTACCTCAGTACTTTACACTGACTCCCACCACTGGATAAATCTGTTAATGGTTCAGATAAGGCTTCAAGATTTATTTTGGGATGCCATCACACAGGGTATTTAGATTCCCTGCAGCCCAGCAGCGTGGTTATAAGCAATGCAATTCATTTTGCAACATGAGCAATTCCTCGGTTTTGCCAGTTACACTGAAACTCTCACTGTGGACAGTGGACAAGATGCTAAGCTTGGTTGGGAGTGTTTATACAATGACTTCCAATAATGTTCCACATTATTCTTCCTTCCCTTAGATTTGATTTTCCTTCTAATACCAGCAAAATTCATTGTCTCTGTATGCCTGCTCCCAGGAAGGATTTCAGATTTAAGCCAGAACCCTAATGACATCACCCGTAATCGGACAGAACATGTTCAAGTAACTGTGCAAACAGTCCTACAAGTACAGCATTATTACACTCTGATATGCACAGATCCTGTGTATGTTAAGAAGCGAAAAACATTTCAGATTTAAGCTTCTTGGCTAAGACAATCTGCTTCAAATAATATTGAAAGTAGAGAGCTTTACATAAAAGTACAGGCAAGGACAACTTTACATGCCTGCTCTTCCCTCATACTTATTAAAAGAGAAAAACATATTCCACAATGAAAAAATCTACAATATGAACTGCAAGTCTGTAAAGTGGGGGTGCAACCCACACAACTGGATCATGCAAAAATGCACCAGTTAGTTTTTTTATTTCCTTTGGCAATATAATTTTTAAAATAATGTTGTCAGCTTTACATAAGTTATAAATACATAAAAATAATAATAATTTTTAAAAAAATCTGCTAAGGTGACCACCTCAGTTACACTTTAGCTAGTTTCTCATTTTGCATAATCACTTGCTCATACAATTTATCCATATGAGCAAAAAGCAGGAACTAGGAATTAGACCCTTCAAAGACTGAATTAATCTACAGCGACATATTAGTCTCTTTCAAGTCTCGTCAATGTTATATCTCCAGGAAAGAGAAGTGAACGTTCACATGGAAAGTAATGTGTACATGTGTCACACAAAATTAATAACAATTTGTTTTTAACTATTAACTGCATAGCACTAAATTTATGGTAGGAAATTGCTATCCCTGAAGCTCTTCCCCAAAGAGAAGATGAAGTACTTCATTAAATATTAGTATTACACACTATGTAACTTTGTGCAAAATGCTACAGTTTAGTGCCAGTAACATTTTATAATGCACACTTATACACACATTTAGTTAACCAATTCAGAGGCCTGATGCTGGGAAAACCAAAGGAAAACCTGATGTCATCACACTTTGCTGCTGTTGCAGGGAACATTGAAAACCATCTATGAGGAGGTGGAAGATGTGTACAGTGCTCAGCCTCCCAAGCAATTCATGTAGAAAGAGGCCAGAAACATCACAGAAAACGTGCCATCCGTGACAGCTCTACTCCTACAGAACCTTCCAGAAGGCAGTACAACTTAAGGTGATGCTCTCATACGTTTCGCTTAGCCCTGCTTACAAACAGCTTTCCCCTAAGCCATGCAGAAGGCATGGCAAACTAAACCAGAGTTGAAATTTAATGAGGCTGTAGTTCCACAAGCTCTGATATATTGTTGCCATAGCTCATCATATAACAGGGGGNAGGGGAAAAAAAAAAAAAAAAAAAAAGCAGCAAAACACCACATACAAAGTTTTTCCACTTAATTAATTTTGATCTTGGCTTTCCTTTGTGTGATCTGCATCCTTTATCCTGTAATAACCCTGGCTGGTAGAACTAAATAGTTTTATCAGTCAGTGTAGGATACAGTGTCCTGATTATGGATATTCTTGCTCATTTCCACAAGACATCACCAGGAGGTAAACACTGTTTAAACATTTGCTATTCAAACCTATATATACACTCAACTGTACTATATTGCTTGGTCTTCCTTCATATCTCCTGCCCATTTTTTCACTTTTTTTTTTTTTTTTTCAGTATAAAGTAAAAAAAAAAGGAGAGGAAAAAAATTACTACATTTTCACTCTACAGAGTTCAACAGGACTTGTTACATGTACTGATTTTCTTACTGTACGAGAGATTTCTCATTCCATAATATTCTTAAAAGTGTACCTGAAATGCACGGAGGGTGTCATTTCAAGTAATCATAAAAGCTAGATGAATTAATAATAATTAATATTTTGCTCATAGTAATTCTTCCTGACTGAGTGTCCTCCTCCCTGTTGCTAAAGACTGAAGGAAAAGACTGTCCTTGTCACCTGCTGCATACTCCTTTGGTCTCACTAAATACAAACTTTCTGAACCTGGGTGAGATTTAGAGGGTGTATGGGTTTTTTGAAAGATATTTATTTCAAGTGCTTGTTCTAAGGTATCAAATAGATTTCCAGCATCATTTCCAAATGCCCATCAGTCTGTTAAACACATTTATCAGCTGTATTCTAATTTTGAACTGAATCATATGCACCCTAGCGCTTATGTACTATTTCAGCCTCCTGTTACGAAACAGTAATACCTTAACACTCTTCAGTTCTTTCAGAATCTCATCACTAACTTGAACTATTTCAGAAATAACACAGCTTTTAATAATAAAGCATGCATGAAGCACTAGTAGATAGGAAATGGCAATTCTAATGCCCATAAAGATAAGGTGCAATTCCCTTTCTCGTGATAGGTTCTGCTCTGCTAAAATCCCCTCCAGAGCTGGTTCTCTGCATAACAGCCAGTTTCACAACTGTAACAGGAGAAAAGTGGAAAGTGGAAAAAAAAATCTGAAGCTTTAATATTAATATTAAAAGCGTAATATTAAAATGTCATCCAGTTAGTATATTTAAAAACAAACAAACAAACAAACAAACAACAAAAAACCCCACACCACCACCACAAACAGTATAACAATGTAGGGCGTGCAGATTTCTGGGACAGTACTTTTGTATTTTTTAACAGGTAAATGGACATCAAATTTTAGGGGGGAAATATAGGCAGAAGGAGATTCTGGAGACTTTGGACTGATTTGGCAACACTACCCCAGCACCTCATTCAGCCAGTCTTGCAGCCAGATGACAGGATTCCTCCCTGAAGACCACTGCCTTCTGCCCTGCTGTCCTATGCTCCCTCAACTGGAACCGCAACATTCCCACCTGCAGCCCACTGCCACAAGACAGAAGTACTACGGGTTTTGCACACCAGCAAGAATTTAGTTGGCAATGCCTGAACACCAGTGGTGCAACCCTTAATAGGCAAGACCTGTAACACAGCTTGGAATATCCTGCCACAATATTGTGCCAGTAAGACAGTGTGGCCAACTTATGGCTACAGTGAGACAAGAAAATTTTAACCACAAGCAAGATTATGGTAAGAAACCTAATCACCATATTCAGGAGGTGGGCTTGTTAGGATTCCCACTTGAAGAACACATCATTAAAGCGGAGGCTGCATAAAGACCAGGCAAGCTTTACCTATATAAATGTTACTCTCATTTATTCCTCTCCCAGTATCACAGCCAGCAAAAATTTTCCTCAGCACATTTGTTCTCTACCAGCTCAACCCACTCCCTCTCTTCTTTATCTTCTTATTCTCTTTGCAACTAATTTTTTTTCCCATTCCTGTTTATTCTAATGTCCAAATTTTATCCTTCTCTCCTTCCTTGTGTAGCTCCAAGGTGAGCATCTCCTGCAGCACACAGCTTTCTTAAGTGGCAGGAGCCAAACAACAGACTGACAAGCGCCTCAATGATTTAGCTGCGTGAGAGCTGCTAACATCAGTGAAGGTACCCAGAGTGTTACTAGTTTTATCTTACTGCTGTTATTTGGAAAATCTATAACTAGCAGGTAGTGTTACTAAAGTTATCCTCCAAATAGCAGGCTTGCAATATTATAGCACACCAAAACCGGAAAGAAAATGATGTTTCTTCTACATAAAAATTCAAACTCTGAGCAGCCTGCAGGGATCCTCCCTCCTTATCAGGAGAACTGCATCTCCACCATTTGCAGAGAGAATTTTATTATAACCTATTCACAGTATAAGCCAGTCTTTGGCAGACAGAACAGTGCTTTGATTTGCAAGCATTCAACAGGAGATCCTATTAATGAAACACTTTTAACTCACATTGTTCAGGTAGGTAGTGATTTGTTAACATGTGTCTCACAAAGTCTAAGCACCATATTACTGTTGGGCCCATCTTCTCTGACACAACTTGACACTTCAGTCATATGTTAAGCTCTGAAGCATCTGTTCCATAATAAACTGTTCTATGCTTGCCAAGAACCTAAGCACTGCCTTTTGGATGAGTACTGCTAAGTTGCAAGCCATAATTTAATACTCATCTGACATTGACGGTGACCCAACATTTAATGGAGCTTAATGCTCTTCTGATGCCACTGATTAAATTATTGCTCAGTAGTCCAGTTCCATAATCTACAATTTGCAAGGAAGCAAGACAGATATACAGACCCTATCTCCTCTCCCATCAGTGAATCGGTTCACTGGCAGGGAAAGATTTCCTAATTGAAGTTATAGGTAAGTACACTACAGTGCATCATTTGTCAATACAGAATTTTGTTCAGATGCTTAAGCCAATTATATTATTATGAAAAAGCAAAGCAGGAATTATTCCCAAGTGCAAGGGGAAAATATGGGTAAAAGCCTTGACCCAGCATGTGCAATGACTTCATAACGTCCTGAGCACTGTCCAGGAAACTCAGTCCCCTGGCCAACAGGAGTTTCTATTCATTTTCCCCCCGCTAGGTTGTTTAACAGCGTGGTCACTGCTTAGACACAGCTGTGCAAACAATCTTTCAATGTTTGGCCTGATGCTATTGAACTCCATCCCAAAATATCTCTCCCCTCCTTTCCGCACATACGATGAAGAAGGCTAATTTGGATGCACAGGATTATAGGCTTTCATAGTCCAACTTAAACCTGTAGATCCTAACATTTTTGAGATATGAAAGAATTTTAATAAGTAAATTAGAAAGTTTCAAGTTATACCTAAAACAGTTGGTAGCAGCAGTACTTTCTAAATCATCCAAAGAAGGCCTATTCCCAACTTGAAGGGAAAAATGCCCTGTGAATGCCCAAATGCTTTAAAACAATTAGAAGCAATTAAGCAAAAGCAATGAGAAAGTAATGTTTTAAAAATGCCTTGGATGAGAACAGCTCGAAAAAGTTTCTGAGAGTACAGACGTAAAAAACAACTGCTTTTTTTTTTAGCTTCCCAGAACGTAAACCCTTCATCCCAGATAAAACAGAGGAACACTTGTCAGTACACAAGTACTTCTGCAGGACTATTCATTACTACATTATTTTCACAGCTATTGGCAACCCCAAAACATACCACCCTCAATAAAGTAACTAAGTAACCACTCACAAATTAAATGCTAGGTGCTACCATGAATACAATAGTAGCGCTGCAGAAATAATAATTAAAAAAAAAAAAAAAGGTCAAAATCAGAAAATCCCCAGAGTAAGGTTTCCAGGGTCCATGCACTTCAGCTACACTATGGTTCTCAAGGCAACGTTTCTAAGGCTCCATACGATTTTAACTTCAAGCATGTGAATACTGTTACTGCAACTAGAGTAGATCACACTAGTGCTTTATGTAAGAGTGAGTCTGCACATCTTGTTAGGTGCCGAAGCTTTAGTTCTAGCTGAAGATTGTGGAGTTATTCATGTCCCTTCAGCTGTTAGTGAGCAGAGACTAAATAATTTAATCAATATTACAGAAGGTACAGACATCAGACCTAGGTATGCCCTTTACAGTCTCCCTAAGAAATTAATGTGATTACCTTAGAATATTGTGAAAACCTCAAAAGCATTTAGACATATTAAAGAAAAATGTCCCATTAAACATAGAGTATTAGACAGAACAATATATTAGAACATGTTCCAAAATTAATTTTTAGTGCAGTTTTATATAACCATAAGGTCTCCTGACTTCTTCCTTTATTTTTCTTTTTTATTCAATAATGTTTTACTGTTGGCAGAATAACTTGATTTTTTTTTTCTGAATTTGGTTTTCAAGACTTCCTCATGCTATGTATTGGGGGGGTGGGGAACCAACAACAAATCAGCCAGTGTTTTCAACATGCAATAGCTGGTAATTAAATTTCAAGGAGTTAATCTTCGTGCAGAACCCAAGAACCTAACACACTGCCCACAGGAATAAACTCTCCAGCTCAAACCCTGCACTGAAATCTCAAGAGGCAGGGTCCCAGATGTCTCCTTGTGAGGTACTTGTAACATCTTACCGTTTCCAAGACCTTAGGACACTATGTCGAGGATAAACATATTTTTAGGATTCTACAAGCTGTGAAGTATATACAATAACTTCTTCTCTTTTTTAAAGGAAATATTTTCTGTATTGTCAAGGCCACAAAAATGTATTTAGTTCTAGCAGTA
The DNA here is from genome assembly GCA_013398155.1 of Pedionomus torquatus. Lineage (NCBI taxonomy): Eukaryota > Metazoa > Chordata > Aves > Charadriiformes > Pedionomidae > Pedionomus > Pedionomus torquatus. The sequence continues at coordinate 598,827 of VZRU01008621.1, forward strand.
ACTGACCTTTTTTTGTTTGTATCTTGCTCTCCAATTTCACCTTCCCCACTGCTTAATACCAACGTTACAATTCGTCCAGGCCTGCAGAGAGGTTGTTTTCCCCCTCACTGTATGAAAGAAGCTAAGCTCCTGAGAGAAGGAGAAGATTTTCTTCCACAAACTCAATCCTCATCACTCAGCATCTTCTAAATGCCAACAGGAAAATTTACCTCATTGGCATGCAGGAAAAACAAACACAACAAAATATTGTTTTTCTTGGTCAGGTCTTCAAAGTTTCTGCTTGAAAGAAAACGTTACTCTTCAGCATCTGCAGGAAACAAAAGTCCATTTTCCTGCATCTCAGTTCTTCCCAAGACCTTTAACTGCAGCAGTCATTGCCTGCAGTCCACTGTCTTTCTCCACAAATGGCTGAGGCAAGGAGAAAGAAGTGAATTTCAACTTAATCCCAACTCATCAATGCAAGTGGGAACAACAGCCTCAAAGTCCCCTCTCTCCCATCCCTAATGCCCATGTGCAAAACCATCACAATTCCTCCCCCACTTTGGGTCCCTCACTGCGTTTGTTCCAGCCGGGGAAGACTTTGGTGTGACCACCTCCAATGTCTACCCAAAAACCACCTGATGTCTGCTCCACGCTTCCCCATGTGGGCAGCTGGACAACCTGCCACTCGCTCCATGCGAAGCTGGGGGAGAAGCCACAAGAAGCCACATACCACCACCCCCCAGAGTTTCATCCTGCCTCCTGCTCCCCATGTGGGATGGGATCCCATCTGCTGCACTGCCGGGACATTGCCGCCCATACGGAACTGCCTGTACCCTCATCAACAGCAAAGCTGGCAAAAATTCCTCGCAACATGAATTTACCATGAAGGACTCATCCACCACAGCTTGGGGCAGGTGGTGGCCATTTAGAACAGCAAAGGGAAGGACATGGGGTTGATTAGCAAACTTTCGCTCATATTTTTCTCTTCAGAGTTCCCTGGAACACACCATTAAAAATAAGCGTTTGCTTTTAATATTTTGCACTGTCTCTTTTTTTAAATGCAAATTTTGCATAGAAGAAGAGATCTCAATTTAAGCAAAAGCTCCTACAATTACAGCTCCTACAATTCTCTGAAGGAATTGGCTATTTTATTTTACTATTACTTGGAACCTTTTGAGTATCAGGCCAAAAACATAATAAAAGGCTTCATGTCAGTATTTTGAGGATTTCTCAGGCTTATAAAATTTAATTTATAATAGCGAGAGCTCCTTTTTTAACCTAGTCAGAAGTCTATTCCAAATAGCTTTTTAAATAGCTAACTAGTACTAGGTAAGAAAAAAGCAATTCAGTGAATTCACCATTACAGAACCAATGTTATATCACGTTTGTAATATTTCATTAAATAGCAGACCTTTAGAAGAAGAGAAATCATTAGTTTCCATCGTGAGTTACAGTATTCACCTTTGCACCAAACACTAAAAATGCCTAAACATTTAGAGGCAGTAAAAAAGGATCTTCCGGGCTTCTGTATGACATTTAGAATTACTTTAGTACTATTTTGAGATTTCAAGCATTTAAAAACATTATGTCAGGGCGAAGAAAGTGTAGCTTGCTTAGGCCAGTAATCTCAATGCTTAAAATTGCTGCATCCCAAGTAAAATCATTAAACTATAATTTTTTTCACTTAATTACTTTTTTTTTAAATAAAAAAAAAGCATTGCACTAGTGACTACTGCTAACAAGAAAAGACACGGTGATTAAACGTTTCATGTCCTTTAATAGCTAATCTGAAGTGCTAATGAGTGTTCAAAACATGACAAAAATGTCAATTGTTGCAAAGCTTCTCGCTACGTTGTACAGCGATGAATAAACTTGACTTCTCTGTTTTGCTTGAGTCAGAATCCGAACACTGCAGACCTGGTAGCTCAAGGGCCAGTTACACAGATTTAGTGTTTACAGGACTGCACTTTACAGGTGCCTCAGCCTGCGCCTATCCACTGAGCAGGCTTTCCAACTTCTCTCTGCTCCACACAGTCCACACTTTTGTACAAGGGCAGCCATCAATTTCAGAAAGGTAACTCTAATTAAAAACATGATATTAACCCCCTCCTTGCCTTCTACAGATTAGCTACTCTGAAAGTTTTCTTTGTTAACCCTGAGAGTTTACCACACATTTTTTGGACAGAGGCATCACATGCCAAGTAATTTTACCCTGGGTTAGGACATCAATAATACGTAAATGTTGCAGGAGGCACAGGGCTATGGCAACAGATGTCTTCCCCTGCCCCACACCAATGCTCCTCCAGCACAGCCACAGAACCGCCAGCAGCAGCCTCTCTGGTTGCACATCTGGAACTTGGAGCCCACACCAGTAACTGCACAACTGTGGGCCACAGTGAGAGCCAGGTGATACCTTCTTTCAGCCTCTCCACCAAAAGCTTAAGTGTCTCCACTTCCTCTTCCCTGTGATCTGCCCTAGCATATGGTAAATGCCACAAGTATTTTTCATAATATCTTAGTGATATGAGATAAGGAAAGAAAAACCATGTACAGCTTACCCAAGATGCTTTGCATCAGTCACTTCATTTTTTCTATCATGATTATGTTGGCTTCTTTTGCTACCAGTCTTGGTATTTGAATATCACTAATTCTTTTACGCAAGCTCAAAACCAGGAAAGGCTTAGTCTCAAACTCTAAGACGATGTAATTTCAAATTTTTCTTGAGGAAGTCCGTAAATACCCTTGGAAACATCCCTTTAAAAGCCTTCACAAATACTGGTACAAATAAAAGCTAGCGTTTACAAAAATGTAAACATTTACTGTAACATTATTAATAATGAGTACTCTTCAGGACCCAAGCTGATATTTTGAATTTAACACACAAACATACTATACAGACTCACCAAACGATCAGTTAATCTTATCTGCAGAGGATTTAAAAAAAAAAAAAATAATCTTTTAAGTCCTATTATGACCTGACTCATAATCAGTAACTTACTGAGCAATACGTACTGAAGTCTCTCCCACCCTCATAACAAATGGGATGGGGATCCAGCTGATGCCCACAGCAACACCACGTTATCAGTATCTTGTCAAAGCACTGGTATTTTTCACACAGCTTTGAGGGGCTTCTGAAATAGATTTTGACACTGCATTTGTTTATTTTTCATCAGCAGAACTTTGTTTTGTAGTGCCTCGCTTATCATTGTAACAGTGACAAGCGTTGAGCAAGATCAAAGCAGACCTATAGTTTATAGCAGGCAGGAATTTTACACCGAAGGGTTTCCTATTACTCGAAATAATTTAATCAGACAATCTATATGACACAAAAAGCTTGAAGTTCTCTTCTTTCTCCTTCTATTCATATATTGCATCCCTCTTTTCATGTATGACAAATTAGGTCATACAAGGCCTACATTTTTCAGAGCCTAAGACAACAGGCACCCATCTGCTTGGTTTCCGGCACCAAGCCTCTCCCAAAATACCACCTTATGAATTACAAACACTCTATCCCCTCCTACATTCAGTCAGAATAATGGCAAAGCAGATGGCAGATTGTGATGGCTTCCACTGCTCAGCCAGAAGTGTGCGCAATTATCATTTGCTTACCAGATCTCTCCCTCCAAATAACCTATGCAGTAATTCACCTTTTCTGCCATGCCATTCAGGCTATAACGTCCTTGGTGAATGAATCTCTACTTAGGGGAGAAGAAAGGTGCCTACTAAAGCTCATCTCTACCCCTTCCTTCTGGGGAGGTGGGGGCGGTTGCTCTTCTTAACACTCTTGCGTTTGAAAAAAAAAAGAATCCAACTTGTTTGGTCAACAGGCTTAGCAACAATATACTAAACAGAAACCTCATTTGCAAAATTTTAAGCCACTAATAATGACTTCTTCCCTTTCCAATGTGCTACAGAATCTGCACTAACATGACCACCAAAGAATTTGTCAAGGCACTGCTTGACAGCTGGGATGAAAGTTAACGGGGTTGTTAAGCCTTAGTCCATCCCACAGCTTTTGGCACAAGAAAAAGATACGAGGAAAAGCAGAGTCCATATGATTTGTTTAGAAGGTAGCTCCATCCCAACAGCCGATCCAGCTTCCCAGCTGGACGAAGTTCCTTGGACCTCCAGGTTTCAAATCAGGAGTGACAGGTAGCATGACAGTCTTCGACTCCCACCTGTGCACATGCAGATCCGTATGGAAAAAAATCAAAAGTGTTGCAGCAAGGAGACCACTGAAAAAACATACAAGGCTTCAAATAATCTGAAGAGCATCAACCCACACTGAGTGCCTAAGAAAGTACAAACAATCCTCTTCACTAAAAAAGGTATTTTTCCTGCCTGACAGCTTTTAAAAAGTTTCCTAGCAAAGGTATACCGTGTGTTGCAACAATTTCTTTATTTAAAACACATTCCTAAGCTTCATATATCAAACTAAATGTCCTTCAACTTAGCTGAGGCACTTAAACGTGCAGAACAAACTGTAACTTATGATACTTAGCAAGACTGAAAATGTTTTCTGTATTAATGATTAACAAATCTTTGTATGTTCCAATATATAAAATGCCTTAATGTCTTATTATTTCTAAGTTGTACAAGTCCAAGGCAGAGGCGTCCTACAAAACCAACATCAACAAGAAATGAATCTGTCAAAGAGCAAACAATTTCTGCCTACGAAACAGGATATATGCAGAGTAATATAATGGAGGGGTTTTAATTAGCTGGGCACATAGAGCTGTTACAAGACAAATTTCTTTCATTAAAAAAGCAGCCAGTCAGTTAGAAATGCTTCAGTGCACTTAAAGTAGAGATGACACGAGGCATTTAACCTTCTCCCTCCTCTGTAACAAGGGGGAGTCATAGGACTTGCAATGCAGGGGTTGACAAGCAGCCTCTTCACCTGACGCTGAAATACTGGTAACTCCCCCGTAGAGCCAACCACAAAGAGGGTCCAGCAGCAGATGGGAAAAAAATCAGAAGTATTAAGAACCATTTTCTCTAATTTTGTTCATACAGGAGAAGTATCTCTTACAAACCGAAATGTAGGATTTTTAAGGCCTTCCAGTTTTGAGTACAAAAGCTCTGTGCATTAGCCAAAAACTGTGGTACCCACAGCAATATGCTGTTACTTTGCATAATTGCTACTTAGTTACAGCACCAGATACTACAGGTTTTGGCGACTCCATAAGTCTCTCTATATTACTAAATATAGGGAATTGTCTTCATTTCTTGTTTAGTTTTTTCTTTTCTTTAATAATCATAGTGAAATACTTGCTCATTAACAAAAGCAGTATCTCTTTTCCAGGGCTACATCTCATACCACATGGGTCCCGAGTCAAGCACTTGTTTTATACATGCAATTTCAAAAACGTTACAAATAACTTGAAAAAAGACTTTTACATAAACCAAAAGTGACCAAGAATATGTGTGCGTGCATAGCATACCTTTTTTTTCTCCTCTCCACTTATATTTCTCTGCTTTCCACATCATACATTTGTATCCCAACACACTGTTGCCACTTCCCTCCTTGTCTCAGGTTAAAGTTGCAGCCCCAGTAAGGGCTACAGCAACTTCTTCTCCCACAGGGGCCATGATGAAAACATCCATGAAACATCAGTGAAAAATCCACTGCAAAGATTATTAGCAGGGGAGTTACTCTGCCTAGGCCCACTATGACACTCATGCACTTAAAGACAGAAATTAGGTGCCTGAATTTAAGACCGCAGTCATCAAAAGCTGTTCTTAATCTTTCAGGGCATGATTGCAGATAGTTTTGTCTGATCAAATTAGGATGGAGACAGACCCATAATGTCTCCAAACCCTATTTTTGCCAATGCCACCCTGGGCACACCGCCTACATGTACACAATCTACATGCTTCAGCCAGGATGCTCAAGGTATTCAAGAGCACAGGGAACCTTATGCTTCAAGCCCTCCCCCCCAGGAGTATGAGAAGATTCTGGATAAAAATATAGTCCTGAAAGCAAAGCTGGGAATCCAAGACTCCCCCCTTGCAGCTAAAGGGGGACTTGCTGGGCAGCAGTTTCTTATTTTTAACATGGTTTTGGGAACAGAGATTACATGATATTGTACAAATGTTGGATTGTCCCCTTCAGTTCAAAACAAGTCATTGTTCTGGGATGGGAAACTGTGGTTTCTCAAAAGACAACCATCCCTTCTTGCTTGTTTCATTAAACTGGCAAAAGAAAATGTAATTCAAATTAAGAGAACCCATATTCAAACAGATCCACTGGAGAAAAACAATTGGTATTTACGTGCTGTTGCCACTTCACACTCATTGCAGGGGCTAATGTTTTGCAAGACACATCTTTTAAACCTTACTAAGCTTATTATTTACTATCTCCTGACAAGCATGACTTCATTCAAGAGCTGGCACACATCCCATTGTGAAAATCTAATCTTTAATAACATATCCTAATTAAAAATGCACGTTTAATACTAAAAACAAAAGCTAAAATTCAAAACAAAACAAGAAACACTCATTTGACTAAACAAAGCAATTGGATTACAGTGCATAGAGCAAACTTAAATAAAGTCACATATGTCACAGCAAAAAGTCATTAAGGGAACAGGGGTTAGGGGGGGGGAAGGGCAAAAAAAACCCCAACAGGCAGACAACTCTTTCTAGTTGGCCTTATCCAACCTCTCTGGACTCCTAGCTAGTTTACTTCCCATCTGTCATATGATAACAACTTTAAAGGGAGCACATTTAAGAACACATCAAAAGTTCATTCAAGTCCATTGTTGTTACAGTGCTTGATTCCATGCAAGAAGGGTGTGTTCTTCTGGAGGAGCTACACAGATTTATTTTTATCAACACTAATGGCTGCTTTTTATCACTAAATCTTTTCCAACTTACTATTTAGTGCTGTTCCACAGTGACACAAAAATCTTAAATTATTGAGCAGTAACCAAAACCAAATGACCTCTTAAGACTTAAATACCTAATCATGCCACTGAAAAGCTGTTTCTATGTATTTGCTCATTTTTAAATAACTCTAATCTGGAAGCCATTTTCTTTCTAGGGAGTACAGTCATAACATTTGACACTACTGAAATGCTTTGAACTCAAGAACTTTGAGCTACAACTTTGTGAATTGCCATAATACTTTCATAGATTCTGTCAAAGAAAAGTACATTAGATAGATTTGTAATTTTAGAAACAATTTTATCATCATTTGAAACTGAATCCCGACACACATCAATCTTTTCCTTCAGAGATCTCATTTTAATTCTTTCTTGCAATGAATTTCGATTTAGTAAGATTTATCAAAGCAGTGTTCTGCAGGAAACTCCTTCCAGTATTTGAGAGCACTAAACAAAAGGGTGCAGGTTTAAGATTTATAATTTTAATCTTAGGAGAAATACAAGTCAATTCCCCTGTAGGAAGTATACCACATTACTGAACATATGCAAAGAGTGGAAATCTAATGAAAGGACAAGATAGAATTAAAATTCCTAGATGTTATTTAATTTTGCCTGTTAGTTGGGTTCAAGAGTTGTGAGCATGTCAATTTTTCCTTTGGATGTAAAATGTCACCATTCTCATCACAGCCTGAAATACAATACCAACCAGAAAAACAAGGTTGTCTAAAGTAAGGGCCTTTAATATTATTATTTTTTTATAAGGGACCAGGCAGCAAAATTTTTATTCTGTCTGCTTCACATTCTTTTCAACCAGAAGACAAAATTTTGATTAATTTAATTTTTTCAAAGGATCACATATTGATGTTATCCTTTCAGCTATTCTATTACACAGATGGTACTTATTCCCCTAAACAGGAGTTTGCACAGATTTGCAGAGGTGAAAAACAGAACACAGTATCCGGCAAACTCAAGCCCCAGTTCCACAATCCCTGACATTCAGATGCTCAGGCAGCCATTATCGCACCCTGTTTGGAAAGCATCATCTTAGGAAGAATAAAACCCTATGTCTGATAACACCACCAGAGGCTGCCACTAATTGTCCAGTCTGTTCAGGTTTACTCATTCATATCTCATTAGCATTATGTCCTCGTTTGAGGTAAAATGAACCCATTTTCTGTTTTACAGTTTTACTTTCTTAGCTAGGCCTCTTCTAACTAGCTAAACTCTGAAATTAACAGAGCATTGTTCAGAGCTGTTCCGTCTCACAGTGATAAGACCTGATTATACCAAGGGATGGTATGCAGACAGGCCCTTGTTTAGACTTATTGCTAGAAGAACCAAGGCCAGATAATTTTCGTTGGTTTGCCCATTGGAGGGTCGGAAACGGAAAAGCGTAAAGGGGTCCCACCTTCAAGGAGGAGCGGACAGGACAGGTGACCCAAAACTGACCACCAGGNCTTTTTTCCCTTTTCCCAAAATTTCCTTTTTATTATATTACTTATATTTTCATTAAAGTAGTTTAGTTTGTTCTAAACTCTTGAATCTCTTTAACTCCTTCCTCTCCTCTCTTTACCCAAAGCGGGGGAGGGAGGAACATCTGTCACTCAGGTTTTGGTAAATTTGGCTGAAACCACAACACATTAGTTATCTCTAGTTCATAACTGAATAGTTCAGTGTGGCTTATAGTCAGCTGAAGGATAACAGTTAGGATGGAAGAGCGAAACTGGATGATGTCTGAATAAGTAACAAAGACAAAGGTTCTATTGACCAAGACAGAGCATGGAAGGAATCAACGAGCTCATACAAAAAAAGCTTACAAAGTTAGTTTAAAAATTAAAATTACCTCTAGCTTTCTGCAACAAATTTCATCTTTTATTCATCTAGCAAATACTACATAGTAAAGGGGTATATTTTCATTAAAAAGTGATTTTTTGCCTTGCACCAAGTGTTTTGTATTTCCCAAAATCTTGGGTTGGTAAGCTAGTAAAACCATTTTCAAGTACTGACATTTCTGTCAGGGAGATGGCTAGCACTCCTTCAGTAGCTTTTCCACAACTCTTCAGCTTTCTTATTCAAGCCAAGGTAGTTGCCAGAAAACACCAAATCCTTATTTAAAAAAAAAAAAAAAAAAACAAAACAAAAACAAAAAACAACAACAACAACAACAAAAAACAAAACAAAACACAAATACAAGGAAACACATTAATCTTAGGAATATAGAAGCTTCATCACTGCATATGCTCCGTGTTACTTTCTATAGTTGCTAAGGATAGCTTTGTCATAACTCAGGCAGGTATTCAAATGTTATGCCAGTAATGCAACTTGTTAAAGCAAATGTTTAAAACAGTACTTTGAAGGTTATGAAACATACAGTCCTCTTAACAAAGGAGTTTATTTGCTCTCAGGGACTCCTATCGTATACCTAACTTTCTTATTTTTCTAATGATAAACTCTTCTCCTTCCTCCAAACATTCAGATTGACACTTGTATAAAAATTTCTTATGGGCAATGATTATGCTTCCAGGCTGAACCTCTCTCTCCTAAATCCACATGCAGAGCATGACATATCTTTCACACTACATTGTGTTCTTAGACTCAACTATTAGGGCTCCAGAAATAGGCTTTGGACCACAGACTGCATTAAACAGTTAGGATCCATATGATCTAAAACGTACAATGAAATAACAGCTAAACTAACGAAAACTACATCTGATTTTGAAGTTCAGTACCCAACAGTGAAATTAGTGATCACAGGTATTTTCAAGAGGCCTTGTAAGGCATAGCACTCAAGACTATAATAAAAAACTTAATGAGAAATTTAAGAAACCATAAGTCTCCACATCCTAGGTTAAAAAAACATATAGTTAGTTTTATTTGAAAATATTCAAAGACCACAATATTTGAAAAGGGCAATAAACACCTCTGGAAAGCAATAATGACCGCTTCATCATTGTGCCCTTACAAACAAGGAAAAGCAGACTACAAAGATACAGACTACACATACAGATTTGTATTTTATTCATATTAGCTCTAATAAAACAAAAAAACTCTATGGTACCTACCAAACATCCCCCATGGTTGGCGTCTGAAGAGAAATAGAGACAAAAGGGCACATAGTTCTGTCCATGACCATAAAGAAACAATAAACAAGCCAGACAGAAGTCAACCAGTGCTAATCACCCAAAAAGATACTTTTTGGACATTTCACCTCATACTTCAGACACAATTCACTCAGAATAAGACAAGAAGAAAATTGGGGTTTTTTTTGTCTTTAAAAGGAGTACACAAAGCAGGATGTGTGAAGATTCACAATAGTTGATGGAATGCAATATAAGTTATTTTTTCAGAGAGCAACTTCTCCTTTCCATTCAACAGGTCCTTCCACCACTATTTTTTGAAAATCTGAAACAAAACAAGGACAAGAATGGCACTGCACCTTGCAAATCAAACTATAAACTGTGTAAAAGCAACAAACAAAACTACAAAGTAATTTAAAAAAAGTAAGGAAGGCACCCCTCAGTCATCAATATCAACAAGGGGAGTCCAGTTACAAAGACTTTAATTATTAAAATGGAATTTAATGGGCAAACTAGAGTTAACTTTCCCACTGTTGTGAGGAATGCCAGTGAGCCTTCAGCAACCACACCTGGCCACGATTTCAGGTTCATATCTCCTAAAAACACGAAGGTCTCTTGTCATTCCCATGAACTGTTTCAGTGTTGACTCAGAGGGAAAAATGCCATCTAGTGAATTACTCAGACAATATTGGCATGTTCCACCTATATTTACCTGGCCTCATTATGCAGAGGAAGATTTTCTTCACCTTCTTACTGACATGAAGATTATCAGGAGAGAAGGGAAAGACAAAAGGAAGGGAGGCCAGGGAAGAAAAATCTATTTTAAAATAGGTCATTTATAGTTGTAGCTATTGGCAACTGGTGGATGGGGGCAAACTAAAAATAAACTTTAACAAAAAACAGTAAGTTATAAACTTCTACACAGCCAACAATCATCCTCTGCGGGAGGCAAGAGCCCTTTATAGGTGAACTAGTCAGCTGCTCAGTATCCATGGGTATGTTCATCTTTCCAAATACAAGAAGGTCAAGTAGGAGGTCCCAGCACTACTCTTCCTTAGCTCCCACCTCAACATTCCTCCAGGCCCTTTTGGCCAGCTCACGCAGGAAGATTTCATTCAGTGGCAGCACTAGACCAAGCAGTGCAGGCAGAGCCTCGTCAGTGATATCTGAAGTTCTGTGAAAACGGGTTATACACTTGCACAGCTCACAGAATCACAGAATCACCTAGGTTGGAAGGGACCTCTTAAGATCATGTAGTCCAACCAATGAAAAAAACCCAAANAGAAATATTTCCTAATATCTAACCTGAACTTCCCCTGGCACAACTTGAAGCCATTACCCCCTGTCCTATCATCTGTAACTTGGGAGAAGAGACCAACCCCTGCCTCTCTACAGCCTCCTTTCAGGTAGCTCAGTTGGACATACCCTGACAACCCACAGCGGACACCAGTAAAATCCTAGCAGAGGAGTCTGCACAGTATTTGCTATCAAAAATTCAGCGTTACCAAACAAAGATCCTGTTCCTTTCAAATCAATGGATATTTGATACTGATGCAAGTCTTAATTTGTTTATTAAAGAAAGCTACTTGAACCTTTAATTTAAAGGGTCAATTAATTCTCATCAACTTTTTGCCGCCTTCTTCACACAACAGAGAAGGTATAATACAGAAGTATAGCACTTTGCATCTCACCGTACTAAAATAATAGACTTCAGCTGAATATAGTTTAATTACAGCTTACTCTGGTACGCTCATATATTAATTAACTGTTTACTTGGAAATTCCCACCATATGGTACTGTAGCAGATGTTAATCATGTAAGGCCAAACACTTTGAAATTACTGTTCTAGACACTTCATCTGAGGTACCAAGTGCCCTAAATTTCCACTTAAAGGATAAACTGGAAATGCCAAGCACCCTACAAGATCATACTCACAGCTATTTTCTCAAAGATAATATTATTTGGCAGATAAGCAGGAGAGAAAGGGCTAGATTTTCGAGCCTCCAGTGCTCTAAAATGACTTGATATACTGAATTGCCTTTGCATAAGGGAAACGCCTGCACTGGAAACCTCGAGGAAAAATTTGTTTCATCCACCAGGCATCTGTCAACCCCCATATACAATGAGAGCAAAATTTGTGTATGAGTGGATGTTTGTGTAGCATTCCAGATCTTGGGTGCACCAAACCAATGGCTCCACGTCTTCCAGCCTTTCACCCTTCAATTTCAGGAAAGGAGCATTAGGAGGAGCAGTAGATGCTTGTCCTTGGACAGTCAACTATGTTAAATTTTACAGCAAATGTGCTACTAGGTCCAACTGACCCACAAGAAGAAATTAAACTCCCTTTTTTCAGGTAATTATTTCACCTTTTTAGAAAAAGGGGAAGAGCTTAAAAGCTGGAAGAAACAAATGAAGGAAATGGGGCATTTCACACTTTCATGACACAGCCCTTCCAGAATCAGATTAGTTTTCAGTAAGGTATTTGGGAGCCCTTATCCTACAGAATTTGTTTTGATAACTATTCAGCTTCTAAACAGAAGGTTTAAAGGTTTCATTAAGTAAATTATTTAAGCAATAAGTGTGATAGTAGAACAGGTTTGTTTTATTTGGACCTAGAAATCTATAGCTAAGTTATTCTGGTGAAGGCAAATGCTTAATACAGGTGATCACTGATACAGTTACCGTATGATTTAATGAGAATGCGGTAACCTATTCCTCTGGAAATTGGTAACAAAGATTATTACTTGACTCTGAGAAACACAATACAATCAAATGCTACAGTAACTTTACTGATATTAAATGGTTATCTACACCTCCGAGGACTCGACAGAAAGGCTAGACCATTTGCCAATTTGGGTTTTAGAAGATAAAACTGCCTGGTTTATTATTGCCAGAGCACTAAGAGACAACTACTTGCAAAGATTCTAAAAATACATCTGTATATATATTTCAAAATTCTCATCTGAAAAGTGATCTGTTTTATATCACCGCCTTGCAAAATCCTTGACACCCATTAACCAGAAAAGGCATTTATAAATTGCTTAGTTTAATACTGCAGTTTGCAAATAAATCTGAATAAGATCAGAATATAGAGCTTTGCTGAACTGTTACAAAAAAAACACTTGAGAAAACATATTGTGAGGCCATATTTAAACTAACAGATGTTTCAGAAACAGAACAATATGTTCAAACAAAATAAAGGTGTAAATGGGCAGTGTTGAAAGAGCTTCACAACTAGCACATTAATTTCGGTGGCGAGTGAGATCATCTCATCTAGGAAAGCTTCCTCCTGAAAAAAAGATCATTAATTTAGAAAAGAATTCTCATGTTCTGCTTAAAATTTGGCTGCATGAATTATTTGCACAGTGGCTGCTTATGTAACATTGCCTTTGCTATGGCAACACCCGGGCCGTTGGGTTTTGTGACATCCCCCTTTCAATTGCAGTTTCATTTTCTGCTGATAAACAATGGCAGGAGAGGTTTTCTAATCACAAAGCAAGATGTTCTAAAACACATCACCTTGACTGATGCAGTGGCCGTTGATACTGTTGAAATTCTTAATGTCAGAAGGGCAAGCAAAAAGTGAGAGAGCCACAGGAAAAATAAACAAGCTGAAGAGAAAGATCCTCCAGCATTGCCTTCACTCCAGCTTTAAAGCTTAAAACTAAAGTTGGGAATAGCCCAGTTTGATTCTTGACTATCTGTCTTTGTACAAATTCTCCTCTTCAAAGAGATCCCCAACTTGTCTCACTGAAATTCACATGACTTTCTTACAAATAGAGTAACTATCTTTTAAAAGTTTGGGAGTTCATTAAGCTCCAACTATGGCACTCTTCCATATTTTTCTACAGCTTTTCTGTAGATTTTCTTGCCACACGTTACAGAAAAAGTCATAACTCCATTTAATAGAATCAATTCAAAGATAATGGAGTACTATATGTACCCTCCAATACCACAAAATTTCAGTTTGCTTTTCTTGGGAGAAAAGAAACCAAAGAGCTTTAATGCTGACAAATTGCAAAACACCTGATCTATTCCACATATGGCACTTAACAATGACTGTTCAAGTTGATGACTGTTCTGCAGCTCATCAGTCATTTACACAAGCTTCATAAGGAACTAAATTTTCAGAATAGAAACATTTTTCATACTCTTAAATGTCCAGCTTTTGTTTTCCTGAGACAACTCAGCTGTTTTCCTATTATTTCTAATACTTGCATTTGTTAAGGTCCCTATCAAAAGCAAAGTGAAGGGAAGTAGCACAAGGAAGCACCTTTAACTCAATAAACCATTGGGGAAAGAAAAAAAAACAAACCAAAAGATGGACAAAATTGAAAGCCCAAAATTACACACATACATCTGTGCAAGCACATCTCCCCCTATGCTGTAAAGCAGATGCTCAGAGGCTTTTGTAACACCATAGTCCAGCCTACACTACAGAAAAAGGTCTCTCCTAAACTCTGTCCATAAGAGTCTTCATGAGAAAAAGCCAGGGCAAAAAATTAAGTAGGTCTGACAGTGACCCTGAATACAGGAACCATCCTTGCTGGTTTTAAGACCTAAATCTACTTGCTAGATAATGCAAGAGAGTTTGTGCCTTCACTGATGACCTTCCCTATTGCTACCTAATGGTTCAGGACCTGCGGCAGGACCTGGGTGTTGCCACAGAAGGCCTAGGGATCTGCATATGCAGGCACAGGAGTAAAAGAATCCCCTGGCAACATTTTAAAAAAAATCATTATTAATTATGAGACTTCTTCATTTCAGAGCATTCCCACAAACCCTTGCATTTTCTTGATAAATAACACATAATTCCCATTGCACCAAGTAGAGGACAGCTGTCAGCAGCCCCCGGTGACTTTGTGCACACATACTACTGGAAATGGACATGAACTTCTGTACATGAAGACCAGCCAGAAGCTCAGTTCTCAAATCCATGTCATGTTCAATCATCCAAACGGGGGTCTTTTGCACTATGCTTTCCCTTTGCTAGCACACTCATGTTTCTCCTTACCCCAATCTTTCTAAATATTTATGTCCTTTTAAATATGGGTAGAGTACATTTTATAGAGGTAGAAAGCCACCATTCCTTAGCATTAGAAGCCTTTAGAGCAACCCCATGCCTCAGATGTCAGTTTCTTGGGTATGACTACCATAACAACCATTTAAGTTGTATGAGCTTAGTATAAGCTCTCTGAGCTGTAATTCAGCAAACAAAAATTAAATGTTTAAACTTTGTTAGATAAAGTAATATTGATCTTTCCAGGTGGACTGCCTTTTTGAACAGATTCTACCATTGAGACATTGGTACTGAATTAAAACTAGAATACTGTTAAGAGCAGCAAGTCCTTATCAAACTATAGCCATTATAAATAACCTCAGACAAAAGAAGTTAAATCACAAGACCCGGTTAAAAACATCCTGATGCTTGGAATGTAATTGCGTGTCTTTGAGCTTTCTCAGCTCCTCAGAAATCTAAAACACATCTGACACGTTCCCTTCCTGAGTCAATGAAAGCCATGACGTTCGATGGCACTCGCCTATGTAACGTGTCAACACCTTGCAACGCGGCAGTGGAATCCACACATGTCCTCCAAAGGGGAGGCAGAGGAGGTGATTGACACAGTTTCAGCTCGCTGATCCATGCAGGGCCTTTAAAATTAGTACTAAATATATGAAAAGCAAAACAATACATAGTTTGAATCCATTTAAATATTCATTTTATCCTCCACATGCAATATGCCATCCTGTGGGAGAGATGAGCTAATCCATCTGCTCTTTTTCCAGCTCTATGACAGTTAATCTTCTGTCCGTGGGTTTACTTTAAATGATATAAAATCTCATATGCTGACACAGGCTCCCCTCGTTCTGTCCTTTTAATGTGCAAAGTTTTAACTGGTACTTTGGTCCACTACTTATCATACACATTTTCATAGCCAAAATTTAGGTAGTCGCTTAGTTGCATAACCAGTTCCAGGTACAATTCTGATTCTCAGCAGTATTATAGCCCACAGGCTATTAAAGAATCCACTGACCAACTATGCATATCAAGGAATTAAAAAATAGTAAGATACTGGAGAGGCTGCATTTATTCCATGAAGACCCACAGTCTTGAGCCTGCTCCCTATCCAGCCACCCAGCCCAGAGCTCAGCATTTCTATCTAACGCTTTTGAGCAGGAACATTTTTTTCTCACATCTTTTAATATTAAGCCCGATGCTTTCTCACTGCCCTGAACAAAATGCCACTGAGGTAATGGCTCTTTTGCTTAAAGAATTCCAGACAGGGCTTTTTATTGCAAATGCTCAGGTCATACCAGCAAGACCATCACAAAAACACTGAGAGCAATAAAATCTTAAGTGTTTCATTTCCCCTTACTTTCAGATAACCGTAAACAATGTTAAACAGTAGGATTTTCCTTATTTGGGAGAGATTTTGCTTTGAATGTTGAAATCTATTTTGAAGAATGCTCTTTACAGAGCTGCTGTGAGCAGGAATATTACATAGCAGGGCACTTACTTCAAGGAAGAGGTTAAAACTCAGTTCAGCATTTATAATTCTGTAAAATAACCCCAGTAAGTCAGCAAAATATTCTCACATCTTGAAGTTTAATGTAATTTATGCAAACCAGACGTGACTGCCACTAATGCAAAGACCACTAATGCACTCACCCCAAAGTTCTCATGACAAAGCCACATTCATGTTTTACTCATTGAACTGCGCTGGGTACATCTTAAAACACAGACTTTCAGAAATGTAATTTGTTGGAGACAATGTGTTTAAAGCAGTAGGAGAACAAATTTCAATAACCGTATTTGCAATGCTACAAGTGATACAAGAGGAAAACAGAGAAAAACGAAGTTGCTGTAGACAAAACCACTTGCCCTTACCCTCTACCATACTTCCTCCGAACTTAGCAAGGTGTGATCCAGCAGACAGCACCAGACCTGCCAATAGCAGCTGGTCACACTCATTTCCAAGCTCAGCTTCTGAAACGATAGTGGCTATCTAGGTGGTTTTCCTCAAACAGTTCTAGTCAAAGGTAGGTGCTTTGTCTCTCTGCACCTCACTCTAAATGAAGGTTCATCTGCAACTCAGAATACAAAAATGAAGAAATGAAAGCTTGAAGCAACATAGATGGTTTTGCTCAGTAAAAATGAAAGTGCCCCAGAGAAACAACTGAGCATTCGCATCAGAATAAACAGGTTAAGCTCTAAAAAACAAGCTTCATAATCCAAAAAGTCGGCATGATTGCAAAACCTGGGGTTTTTTGTAAAGTTCACATAATTATTTTAAAACACAGATCTACAGTTCTGTGTGTTATTAACTCATTTCTAACCACAAACCTTTATCCAGCCTCACACTTTAAACGTTATCATTTGGTCAGCCTGCTGTTTTTAAATAACTTATTTTATATTGATGGCATACAAAAACAGAGTGTGCAACATACACTTCACCTGCCATTTATGAAAAGTATTTGATGTATTACAATTTTTGAAGCATTTTGAAATGCAATATCTGCAAATTCACTATTTTTCTGCTTTCTCATAATACGGGGGGGGCATCTCAGTCATTGATTTGAAAAGCTCCTACACAAGTTTTTTTTTTCTGTAAGTAAAAATGTTGGAAGTTAAATAGCTGTAGTAAAACATTTTGAAGCTGAAAAGGGTTTGCTTTTAATACTGATCATCTGTAGCTTCTTCAAGCTTTTATTAATATTTACTATTTCTTAGGGTATGAAGTATGATATTCTTATTTTATTATTATCATCGTCATTATTATTCTACAGATTGTGAATGCTTCAGAAACAGCAAAACTATGTATGTTACTGAATATAATTATAACTCAACAGCTATAAATGCCAGGATTGAATAACTGAAAACATATGCTATATGCCTGAAATTTTAAGGATGATGAAAGTGTCACATTAGTAGCACGCAGCATGTTATAAAGAACTCCCACAATGCAGCAGTTGTTCAAAAGTTGTACCCATCCGGTCATTCTATCTTTATAAAAAGATATATAATACTAGATGGTGATTTATTCAAAACACAGCTGCAGCCTGACTTAAAGGTAGTAACAAAAAACAAAAAACAAAAAAAACCACCCCACCACGAAAAGACGTTTTTAAATAACAGCGTTAAAGCCATGTCAGTGCACGTAGAATAAGAGAAAAGCATGTCCAGAAAGTCCAAATTTTATTCTCATTCGATTTTATTTCGGGGAAGGACAGGTGAAGAGGGGGAGAGCGGGAGAAACAGAGAACCGCACACGCACACACCAGCCCGGAAGATTCTTTCCCTTCCATATACATCATGGATGTCTAAATGCCGCCCCTGGGGAGGGGGATAGCGACACCCCCCTTCCTCCCCCACGCGTGGGTGCCCTGGCCTCGGCCGGAGGAGTGGGCTGGGCGCTCTTCGCCCGTCGGGGCGCTTTCACGGCAGTGGGGGCGGAGGAGGGGGA
>VZRU01008621.1:618539-634832 GCA_013398155.1 Pedionomus torquatus
AAAGCCCGACTGTAAAACGGCTGCAATGGATGGTGTCACCCCATCCGCTGGCAGGGAGCTCAGGTAGGGTGGTGGCTCACGGCCAGGGTCTGCTGGCCACCTGGAGAGAGGGAAGGGGAAGGAGCTGCACCTTGATATCTTGCCTGCCTCTCCCCGAAGGTGCAGTAGCGTGGCAAAAATGGAGTGAGGTCAGCCAGCAGGATCAGGGTAGGAACTGGGCAACCTGGGCAAGGAGTGGGCTCTGAAAGGGATTCCTCTGCCCACGCTGTCCCTTGAGTTGCACCACCAAGGTATGGTTGCTGCAGGTGCAAAAATCCGCTGTCCCTGACCGTTGTTGCTGGAGTTATTAATCTTCTCCTCATTCTGTCCCCCCAGGCTGCATTGTCCTCGAGGAGGTAGTTCCCACAGACCCTGTGCCACAATGTCTGTTTGTAGGAGTCCCTTCTAAGCTTAGCGCAATTCTTCCTAGGGTGGCCGTGGGTGCTTTTCAAGCTAGAAGCCTCTGTTCTGCAGAGGTGGCAGCCCCTCCAGAGCTTCAGGCAGAGGATAAATAACCACTAAAGGGTGTTTTCCTATTAGTGAGTTGGCTGGAGCACAGCTTTGCCTGCATTTGCATTCACCCTGCTTCTCCTTGCCAAGGCTGAGACGACCATCGAGATGTTCCCTCTGACGGTGTCGGCTGCTGAATGCCAGCTGCTGACACTGACATTTAATATCTGTACATGAGGAAAAAAGAGGATTTCCTCAGCCTCGAAGTGGCAACAGCAAAGGAAACCCTTTGCAAGGCAGGGACAGTGACAGAAGCTCTCCCGTTTCAGTACGTGGGGCTGAAGTACTAGCAATGAGGGTCAGTAAGGCACATGTAGGGTCGGTAAGACCTCTCCCTGGAGTCCGAGGTAGAGTCTTCTGAGCAGCATTTGTTAGACTTGACCCTCACTTTAAGGATTGCACTTATCCATGTGACAAAACTTATTTTTACTGAGAACTGGGGCTTTGATGCTGTAACTTTCCTTAAATTTGATTCTAGACATGTGTCTCCCATGTCACATTCCTGCCAGCACACTGACAAGGCAACCTGCTTCTAAAGAGGTTGCATTACCTAAAGCCACTGAAACAATAAACCTCACTTGCAAATTAAGGCTGACTTTTTTTCCTTATGAAAGGTTTGAAAGGTATGCAAGATCCCTACATACTGGGATATTGTTGTTGAAAGAGCGTGTCATAATTTTAATGAGAAACTAGTAGTTTGAAAGGATTAGAAGTAAATACCCAAGATCAGACTGAAAGCTGGTATATAATTTATAACACCATTGTGTAATTCTCATTGTGCTGAAAAGTTCTTCATGGGTGAGGAGAGGGGAAGTAAGTTCTCGGTAAATATGTAAGAAGTCCTATAGTTCATAATTACAGAGTGCACTGGGATCTCAATAGCTTGCCATGGTATTTTTTAGCTAGAGGGAGTTTTTTCAGTAAAGCATGTGACCCAGTACTGTCCCAGTGGTCAGTACCTATTACTTTTAAAGCCCCTTTATAGTGGTTGTAGCAAATTACAGAACAGTAAAGGGGGAGCTTACTCTCCCCCTTTAGTAAAGAGATGTTGTATTGAGCATGTGTTCTAATTGCCTTCATTGTTCTTCTAGTAGATTGTAGCCATCTCTTAAATACGGGGGTAAATCCCACTATTGTAGTCAGGCAAATGTTCTTGTTTCAGTCTTACTGAAGAGCATTGGCTTGGCTATGGTGGGGAAGACTTGGCCCATTATGAGCAATGATAAAATTATCCAGCCATGGTATTTAACTTGATGACCTACTACAGCAATGAATTCTATAGTCAGGACATGTGCTACATAAAAGTGGTTTTTTTTTGTTTTTTTTTTAATTTGCTCTAAATTTATTGCTGCCTCGTTTTATTATTGTTCTCTCTTTCTAGGGTAAGAAGTCAAAAGGAGAGCTGAATGATTTTTCATGCTGACCTTCTTAAACTAAAGCGTGTCTCAGCAAAATGCCTCAACCTAAGTCTTTTGGCTGTTTTCATCTTTCAATTTAGTGGCCTTCCTCTTGCTGTCACACCTGCATGAGTCAGGCTTTTTATGTAAAGCATATGGGACAGGCTTCTGCACAGATGCTGAACTGCAGGACTATGTCCTAACTCATCTTTTATAAATACTCTGGTCCATCTAGTGCATTAAAAATTACTGTATTTAAAGAATATATCTAAGTATACACAGCCTTAAGTAAGCCTCAATTTATGAGGTAGTAAATGTAAGTACACAGTAAAGTTCAATATTGAGAGAAGAATAAAAAGAACAGGAATGGGTTTACAACTGAAGTACAAGCCTGAACCCAGCAGTGTAGACTATATATCTGCTTAAATGTCCATTCTCTAAACATCTATGGGCATGGATGGAGAGCCTCAGAGAATAGGTTCGGGCACGCACACCTCCTGCATCAGCACTTCAGCCTGCCAGCTCACAAGAGATGTTGCCTTTCTGTCATGGTACATTGTCAAAACCAAAGCTCCCTAGAGTTCAACTGGCAATCAGAGCTGCTACAGCAATAGCAATTGTAAATAACACAGTAAATGGTTCAAGTATGTCTAGTTGTATGCTTTTTGTGCCTATTTAATCAGTAAGATAATTCCTGAAGTAGAGTGCTGCTTAGCCCAAATAATGATGTCAGAATTAAATCTAAGCTCCCACACTGATACATTTAGTGGGAATTTGTTTCATGGATATGAAGCCAGACTACACAGTGGGTACCAGTGATGGATCCAAGCATAACTGTGGGTTCCCCAGAAACTTCATGGACTCTCTGCTAGGGTCTCTAGAAAATACACAACAGGCTCAGTAATGGCAAGTTGAATTCTTGCCCTGAGGATAGGAAAAGGAATTTAGCTCTCAAAAGGTATTGTTTCTGGTGCTGGATATTAAAGCCAATTCTTTTAGAAGAAGGGAGATGAAAACACATTGGATATAAGCTAACAGTAACTAGAGCTGAGATCTAATAAACCCAGTTGGATTAAACATATACACAAGCAACCAACAAAGTGAAAAAGCTAATACTTTCTTCAAGTTGAGAAAGTTTGATTGTGTTTTGGTAAGAAACAAATTCCTGATTTTTACAAGACAGACTTTAATTGATAAGAGTCGAAATCTTCCATCAGTATTAGCTCAAAACTACAGACTTCCACTTTGGATGCTGTAGCTGCATTACTAGAGAATATTTTATTCCACAGCTTGGGACAATGTATAAAGCGTATTGCTACTCTGCTTGAATAAAGACACCAGGTTCATTCCTTGCCCAGTAGGGCTGCCATCTGTCCTTTGTTCCCCAGAGTCTTTTTGCTTTCAGAGCAGTGTCTGAGCCAATGCCTCATCAATGCAAGGATTGTCCCTGCCAGGGCAGGTGTCTTCAAAAGAGAAGTGAGAACAACAGGGAGAGGGAGCAAAATAATGTCTAGCCTTGGTGCCAGGGGGCCATTGGCCAGTAAAGGAAGGGGAAGAAGGCCCATGCAGAGCAGAAGTGCAGTGAGGTAGTAAGTCTCTGAAGAGGGTAGGGGCAGGGCAGACCAGGAAGATTTAGGGGCTTAGGTGGAGTTGGAGACCCAAGCCAACTCAGAGGGAGAAACCGTACTGACCAGTTGTCCCTGCCTCTGGACCAAGGGAGAGTTGTAAAGATTCTGGGGTAGGAAGGTGGTCTGTCCTAGCTGAGAGGAGCAGGCATCTCTCCCACCTGTGCTGAGCCAGGCTGCTTGGCCCAGTGCCCCACCAGCAGCCAGCTGATGCTCACTCCACCTCCATGGGCAGCCTCTGCCTCATAGGACAGAAGTGGAAAAGGCAATGACACTCACTTAATTTGGGACCTCCACTGAGATCTCGTCGTTTCCTCGTTTCTCACCACTCATCTCCTTCAACTTGCTTGAAAGCACAAGTATTTTAAAATAGTATTTCAAAGGCAAATATCTTGCCCTGAAAGTATATGCTTTACATCCCTGATGGTTCAATTTGACATAAATATGGGGGCAGGGGGTGGGGTGCAATTGATACTGGTTTTGTATAATCAGAAATACAAATCATAATCCCCCAAAGATGTTTAATAATTTAAAGAGTTCAGAACTCAATTAAGGCTATTAGGAGATTAAAAATTAGATTAAAGGTGGCTAAAGGGTAAAGAATCAAGGACTTCAAACACCTTTTTGTAATACAAAGGCTCTTAAAAAATGAACAGGCTGACAATTTCCCCAGGAAATTCCTATCATTTTAATTAGGTTTCTTCATTTCAAATAAAAAAAAAATAAAAAAAAATAATAAAAAAAAAAAGAAACCACTCCATACGCAATTTGAGTCCCACTGCCTTTCTTAAACAGCAGATTCAAGTAATTGCATGCTGAGACCTCCTTCTTCCCCAGGTTTGTGGGGACGTGCAGAGGCTTAATAGATTTTCAAGATCAGGAGGGACTACCTTGGCCATGTGACGTGTCCTCCCATATTGACACCTGCCAAAGAATTTCTCTGAGCCTTTCCCACAACGAGGGGAATTATCTTTCCTCTGATTGTATCTGTTCTTAGAACCAAAGTGTATTTCTCATTTCCTCCCATATGGAGTCAAGTGGCTGGTTCATTTTGTTGTTGTAAAGGAACAGAAATCCCTGGTAATGTGATGGGCTCTTGTGTTTCTGTGTCCCGTGGTTGCTCCCAGTCAAGGCTCTCCGTGCAACTCCACAGTGATGTGATGCTGCCATGGGGAAAAAGTGATGCTGCCACAGAGGAGGTGCAAGCCAGTGGCAGAGGTGTGCTGGATGTGTCTCTGCAGATGCTTTTTGGGAGCTCTAGCCACCCGGTTGGAGGTTGGGGGGGGAGGTTCCATATCTAAGGAACAGCTTTCTGTTCCTTCGAGAAAATAAATACACATAGGTGGCATTATGTGGGCCTTCTAGTTTTCTTTTTTTAGGCATGAGCTCGAGGAGGCTGTTTATTTGTTCAGCTATCATACTAGGCTAAGGCTGCATTTACGCTCCTGTGACACAAATGCCCCACTTGAAACAATAGGAAACCCGAAGGAACCGTGCTTCTGTGCTAAAATTATTAGGAAAAGATTATAAAAGAAAACAGCCTCTAATTATTAACATCAGGTTCCCACTCGTTATTAGCATCACAAATATAAAATGGCTGCCAATGAGAGTCAGCTTGGAAATCTTGTTAGAAATAAATGTCACAGCTTATTCCTGGTTATAAATGCTGTTTTATTACCTTCAGAATGGTTGGGTGGCTTGGCTAAATGCAATGGGTGGCTCCCCTCGAGGTATATATTTTTCCTGATGAATTTATATTAGTAAAAGAATAATAAATATCTGATCATTTTCTAAGCAATCCTGAAAATAAAACAACATTCTAGAATTGCCCAAGAATGTAGTCATCTAAATTGCACACTGGAGTACAAAAGAAAAAGAATAACGATATGGTAATATAAAAAGGGCAAAACCATAATGAGAAGGGACATTTGTCAGTATACTCAGAAAAGCACAATCTGTCTCCCTGGAAATGTGGTGGAGTACAGAAAGTATTACATGCCATATTACAAGTATTACATTTTATTTCTGACTTCAGGAAGCATTGCCATATGTCTTCCAATCAGACATAGCCTCTTAAATGTAGCATGTTCTTCATTCACGCTGTATGGGCTCTATCCCGTGTGGATAGTATTTATTCCGAATAAATTAAAGAAACTATAAATCTTCCAGTACCACAAGACTTTGTATGGGCCAGTTTTTGTGAATGACGTGGGCAGGACCAATTTGGCTCCTAATGACTAGGGAAACTTGACAGGTTTGCTTTATTGCTCAGACCTGACAACTTTCTCTGAATGCTATTGTTATGGAAATACTCCCCAATTTCCCAGCCTTAAGAGGCATTTATTACTTTCAAGCATATTGCACAGGAAAAGGGGAAAAAGACACATGTTTTCAAATATTCCTGGTATGTAGCAGCCTATGTTACAATTAAATATGCCCTGATGGGCCCTGGTGTTGCTATGACTAGAAGTTACTTGACATTTCATACATATACATGAGGCTTCATATTTTCAGCTTGAAAAAAATTGTGCTCTAAGGTCCTGCTCCTATGAGCTGTCCCTTCTGGTCCCAACATTCTCCCTGGAGCTATACTGGAACTGTGCATAGACCTAAAGATCCATCCATACGGTGTCGCATTGAAATCAAAAGGACACCTGCAGATCAGCATTAACCAGAGTACTCTGGAGTTAAATATGTAAATTTTTAAGATATCACGACAGCACCACAGTTTGGACTTTTTTGTACCACCATGTCATTAATGTTCCTTTAGTATTGCTGTTTACAGCTGGACCAGGATAAAGTGTTAGAGACAAGAATAGGGGAAAGGGTATTTTTTTTTTTTTTATTACATTATGGATGTATGAGGAATATTTTTGGAAGAGAAAGAACTTTGCCAGTTTCAAATACTTACAATAACAAAAGAAAGCAAGGAAATGATGGATCAAAGTTAAAAGGTGACATTATAAAATGTGCAATGACAGGGAATACACTACAGGAAACAGTAAAATAATTAGAAGGAAATATTAGAAGAAATGGGGAAACACAAGGAGCATAAGAGGAAATGAAAGGAAATGTACATATGGATCAATTTGTAGACACAGTTGGAATTAAAGGTGAGGAATGTTAAAAAGACTGAGAAACCAGTGAAGTGGGAAGATATGAAAGAGTATTGAAATTGGGAGGAAATAAAGGAGAAAATGTAAGTATATTATCATTAAAGCCAAGAGATCCAAAA
Source organism: Pedionomus torquatus (assembly GCA_013398155.1). Lineage (NCBI taxonomy): Eukaryota > Metazoa > Chordata > Aves > Charadriiformes > Pedionomidae > Pedionomus > Pedionomus torquatus. Next base: position 625,346 of record VZRU01008621.1, read on the forward strand.
CATGGTCAGGTTTTAGAAGAAAAGGATTTTATGAAGGTGGATAGATTGGACAGGGTGGATTTGAAATACCTGAAATGGCTTAGCAGGAATTAAGCCACAGACAGAGTCAAAATAATTTTAATTAATCAGAGAAGAAAGAAAACTTCTCATAAAAAATACCCAGATCAAGTGCTAAACAAAATGTTTTTTTATTGGTTTGAGTTTTGTTTGCTGTTTTTTGTTGTTGGTTTTTTTTTTTTTTCTTTTTTTCCTTGGTGGACTACAGCTAATGAATTGAACTCTGCTGAATTAAATATACCTGACTCATTTGCTAGCACTAGTCTCAGCTACTATGGATTGGCTCATGTCCATAGCATTAAATAGCCTTTACCTCCAAAACCAAGCGGCTGCATACAGTCTACATATTTTGAATGGTTCCTGGCCATGCTAACACCCCAACTGTTCTTGCGACTTGTTTGGGAGGTGTTGGCTGGCATACCACAAAGCTCTGCTGGGGCACATTTGAGCAGTTTGGTAGCACAAGCATTCTCATGCCTGGAAATATTCCAAGACCTTGATAGATTTACTACTGTGGACTTAATGATGGAGCATGCATTCATGCCACAGGCTCTGGCAGTGCTTTCCAGGTTCATGCTCTGTTGTACTCTGACTTGAGTGTCAATGTCAGCCTAAGGCAGCCAGCATCTGTTCCCCGCAGCAGTGAAACCAAGATGGGACAGGGGCCTGGACAGTCTCCACCTGGTCTTTAATCCCTATACTTTGGCAACCAGAAACCAAGGATGTGTTCTGGAGGTGTTATAAATCCCTGGGGTGGCCTGGAGGTGACTTGAGCACAAGTAGTCAGTATCCCACTACAGATAAAACCATTTTCTCTGATTTGTTAGCTGCCTCTAGCTTCACAGCCTCAAATTCTCATCTGAAAGTTAATCATCCTCCTACCCAGTCTACTGTTAATCATGAGTGCTGCCCCAGCCTTGCGATCTCCTGAAGCTGTTGTTTCTGTAGTTGGGCACTGGGAAGTCAGGAAATAGGAGTCACAGATCGGAAACTTCTGCAAAGCTCTCAAGAGCTTTCTGAATAATTGCTCAGCAAAAATGCAGGCCAAAGATTCATTTCAGATTCATCTAACCACCCAATTTTAAAAACTCTATTAATCCCAGTGACAGCTGGGTATCACACCTATCTAATCTAATCTTCCAAGGCATTTCCATTATGCTCTTCTCTGTAGTATTCTGAGCATTTTAGAGAATTAAATGGGTCTACTATGTAATCTAATTAATATTGATCTTTCGTTCTCTTCTTGCTCAACATGAGCAGGAGGAGAAGGCACATAATTCATCTAGTTTAATTATTATTATTATTAAAGTTATTACAGTGGGAAAGCAATGATAGAGAAGAGTCCTGAATTTTAGCCAGAGAGCTAAAGTATCTGTGTCTCTTCCAGTCTTCTGAAGGAGGGAGCCCCAGAGAGAGCTTTACTCTCATGTTGAACAACATGGGACAGCTTTGCACTAGCATGTCCAGATTTGTTCAAACAGCTATTCAGCTGCTGGTATGTAGCATAGGTGCATATTAATGTTTACACTGCTGTATCGTACTTGATTACATACCCAAAATGGAGCTGCATCAAATTTAAGACCTGCCTTGCATCTGTGCGCAGGTTTGTATCAGAGCTTGCATAATGCATTACACTGATGTGAACTCCTATTGTGCAAATGTAATCATATGGCTTTTTAGAAATAAGTCATCTTGCAGATAGTCTGGAATGAGTCTACTGGGACTGCTGAAGGTTAGGTCAGAGTCTGAAAGCACCACAATGATTTATTTGTACACTTTTCCTTTCTTTGCAGGTAGCTGCTGTCTCTTGAACCAGCCTGAATTTTACATTTTCCTCTCTGGAAATGAGGTCATTTCTAATTTGACTGGATTGCATCTGTCCTCTCTGGAAGTCAACAATGCCCAGAATGAAGCAAGCATATGGCAGCCACGGACTAGGTTTCTTGCCAGCCCCAGATGAAAAATACTTTTTTATCAATCTTGACTACTGGAAAACCCAATAGAAATGAGAAGTCCATGATGATTCCAAAACTAAAACCGCTCCCTAAAACCCTTACCTGAAGGTAACACTTCAAGGCCATGAGCAGTCTACCTACAGAAGCTCCATGGGCACCTGACTGCATCTGATTATTTGACACAGGTGACATGCTGTGCCAGCTGATGATGCTGGGAGGGACAAAAGCTTCTGTAGTCCTTGATTGCTCACTCAACCCCCTTGTGTTATGTCTGTCTGCTATGTGTCATCTTCACACTGTGTGTACTTAGACCCAGTCTGTGGCTGCAGCACACTAGCAGTTGTATTCAGGTGTCAAAGAGAAGAGGAAAGCCATCTGTGTAATTTCACAGCCCAAGGTTGTAGAGAAGGAGGCATAAGTGCTTCTCCAGACTCCAGAGAAAATTTTAGGATGACTTGAATGGTCATCATGGCCTGAATGACCATGATGTGTCTTTGTTTTGATGGAAGAGCTGTGCCTGCAGCTAGTATTAGCTTAGTATTTGCTAAGCAAAAGCACACAATAAACCCTAGACAACCAGAAGTATGGCCTTTGTCCATAATTTCTACCAAGAGGAAGTGTACTCCCTGCTGGCAATGCTAGCAATGAATCTAAGATGAACTCAAAGTTATGTATTTGAAAAATTACCAATCACCTATTTTTTCCTTTCACTCCAGAAGAGAAAAAGTAACAGCTCAACAAGAGAAAATGTTGAGCAGGTTTTAATATCTGACATATCCTTCTGCACCCCACATAAAATTACCATCACCATCTCCAGTAATTACAGGCTAAATTCTTCACAAATGTAGAAAGCAACATGAGTGTATCCCCATTTCCATGGCACCTGTCTTATCATTAGTGTAAGAAATCTTTCTTATAGCTGCCAATAATCATGAAAAACTTAATGGGTTACACATTGATCATTTACTAAAGAAGGAAATTAGTCAGTACATGAAAGATAAAACCTTGCTGGTTAATATGTATGTATTTGAAGGATACGAAAGTCTTAGGGATGAATTTTATTTGGGGCACTTCATATGGGCTTGCATACTGTATTGTAAATGCAATTACTATGCAAATGCACATGGTATCTGTAGAAGGAATTTAGGGTATAGCTGGTGGCATCATTCTTGGTATAAGATCATAAAAATTGTTTTGACCAACTGATTCAGTGTTACTATGAGAAGCTAGAATTGATTACATCTTTTAACTTGGAGAGAGATTTTAAAACAATATGCAATAAAATGTATTTTCTGGTTCTATTTATTTTTAGCACAGATACATGTATAACTTTGAGGCATCAGATATGGCTAAATAATTCTGAACTCTGTAACCATCATCCAACATCTACTCAGACCTGTGCTAACCACTTAGTTCTCTTTTGATCATCCTACCTCATACACATGGCTTTTGTGATGAAGGACCACAGAGATACTGGTTGGATCTGGTGGAGAGTGGTGCTGAGTGCCTCCCCATAACAGTGTATGATCCTGTTGCCAATTCAGAAAAGTGGACAAGTTTCCTCTGCATCACCCTCCTGTCCTTCTTTCTTTCTAAGAGGTCCTTTTCCTCCATGCTGTTAATCTCTGACCAGTAATGCAGGCCTCCTTCCAATGTCTTTTGTGTTAGCACTCGTTCTAGTGGGTCCAATTTTCCTCTGAGTTAAACCCAATTAACTCCAGAATAACTCCATTAACTTCAAAGCATTGAGCAAGTGAGCATTAAGTGTACGGAAGATGGAATTTAGTGTATCGACTTTGGTAGCATTGCTTTCCCCAGAACACCCTCACACGTGAGGAGAAGGCAGGAACCTCATTGTTCATCACTGCCTATTAATAGCAAGTATCTGGAGGTTTGTTTTAGTCTCATCTTAGTCACAAGATTGTCAAAGAGCAGAGCAATGGGGGTTTTTCATGTTTTTGAAAGTTGTATCATTTTTCAATTTTGTTACTTTGTCGTCATGACCTTTCTGCCCAGGAAAAGATATATATTACTAGGATAAATTGTTCTGCTCTTTTTCTCTTAAAAGTCAATTAGTAAATTTCATCATAATGCGTCAGCAGTCTCTGTCAGTCACATCAGCTCTTTCTAAAGTAACAACTGCAACAGAGAAACACATATCGAAACTGCAAATACAGTGCTAAAACCATGATGTTATGTATTATTATCTTATTTTGTTTTCAGAGAGTAAAAAGAGGAAAGAGAACATTTATGATAAGAAAACACTGGATTTTCTCAACTATTAGTTTTCCGCTGATATTGATCCAGTGTGTACACTGCTTGTACTTTGAATAAAGCTTCAAAATATCTCAAGCTATTTACCCTTTATATATGAAAAGTCAAGAGGGTTATAATTTGTAGTCAAGTGGCTACTCAGAGAAGCTCAAAGCATCAGATAAAATTACGTCAGACTGTAAAAAAGGATTGTGTACATTTGCACCCAATTCCAGGCACTCATAGTTTACGAGCTAAAAAATTCAGAAAATTAGCATTTGTCAATCACACATTGAATAGGAAGTTGGCACTGGGGGAAGGTTAATTTTTTTTTAAGTGCTTCTGTTGGGGAAGGATTGACCAGTGACTTGACATTCCTGTACTCCAGAAGTATTTTTCCACAACTATGTATCCAAATTTATGCATCAAATTTTCAACATGACATTTGAATGCAGAGAGCATGTAGTTTATGTTTCTGCCACAGAACGGAGCAGGCAGACTTATTTAACTGTTTCCAGTCTTTATTGCTTCATGGTTTTCATATGGGTAGCCCCATGAATTCACTCCAACTCTTGGCAATTACATCAATGCTTTGAGCAAGTTGGGATTTTCTTCTCCTGCATGCACACATGTGTGCACATTTGCAATTAGCTTTTAAAAGCATTTCCACTCTATTTGTTCTGGTGCTTGACATAACTACCTGCCACTACCCTCATATTTATGTAGCATCTCTCATTCAGGGGTCTCAGGCGGTATGAGTATTAATACAAGAAGATGTATAATGTTCCTCTGAAATATTTATAACCCTCTTCTTGCAGAGCAGGTGGAAAATACAGCACACAAAGACTAAGCAACCGTGTGGCGTGCACAGCTGGCAGCCCAAAGTCCTGTTTTCCAGCCTCATAACCAGGAGTCGGGAGGGAGGTGCGTACGGGTGCCTCTGCTTTGGGCAAAATTCAGATGTGGTCACTTAATGGTCCTCCCAAAACTCTAATTGCCTCAGAAATTAAGTGTATCCACACATATCAGTTAGATAAATATATAATATATCAGTCAGAGTAGGCAGCCAGTATACATTAAGTAGCTGGTAAAGTATGTTTTCAAGTAGTAGCTTTTGTAAGTTTTCCAGATCCTCAGAAGCATAAAGAAATCTAAAAGTAAAGAAATAAGATATGCAACACTTCTGAACTCTGACAAGTCTTTACTTTTTCCAAATATTTGGTATCACTGGAAATATTTTTAACTCTTCATGCTCTTCAGCTCCTTCCACTTTTTTACATTTTTGCTTTCTCTCCCAGACTCATGATTGCAAAATGTTCTGACGCTGGGTGCTTGCTTCCTTGCATAAGTTCCCTGCATATCTGTGTTTCCTTAGAGGTTGAATCTGAGGTCACCCACAGCACCTTGGCAGAGTTTAAGATGTTTTATGTGTTCATATTAAATAATCTAAATTTACTACAAGATGCAAGGTTTACTAATGAAGCCTGGGTTTAATTTAGCTAAAGGGAAGCCACTCTGTTTTTTCTTGATATAATTCTAATATTTTATAAACCTTAATATATTTCTAATATTCTTTAATTTTCTTTATATAATTCTAGAACTTCCAAAAAAGTCAGATTTTCTCATCAAAGATCTGTTTTCATAGGCAACCTAGAGTCCAGCTACAGAGTTATGAAGATGTATTGTAGCAACAGTATCCATGGAGCTTAGACTTCTCCATCTGAAGGAGACAGATTTGGATTTTTTCCCCCTCTAGGTTACACAGCAAATGTAAAACTTCCTTAAAGACTATGAAAATACAGAGCTGTGTAGCAATTGGAGTCATACAGAGGTATAGATTTTATCATTCATCTATAAATGATTTTCCAAGCAGTCACTGAAAGGCACTCTGAAATCACCTGCTCACATCCAGATTGGACTGGTTGCTATTGGTAGTGACACTGAATATTGACTCTGTCCCTGCTGCCCACATCTCCCACCACACACTTTCATGCTGGGGCATCAGACTCAGGGCCCACCCTCCCACCACCTCTATCTCTCGAACCCCAAGTGTTTACAAATAGGCTCAGCAGTGGTGGTGGCTGGGATCTGTCAGGGCACGCAGGCAGTAATAGCCCGAGCTAAGCCTTGGGGTGATGCCTGCATAAACAGCTCCTAAATATTACTAGTAGTAATAGCCTTGGAGCAGGTGGTTCCTGGGCAATTCAAATTAGCCTCCATTTAGGAAGGGAGAGGCCTTGGAAGTGGTTTGTGTGATGCCAACGGCACTTCTGCCACAGATGGGGAACTACGGCTGACGTCAGTCTGCACCAAAATAGATCAAGGCACCTTCGTGCTCCATAGAACAAGACCTGCAATGAGTGAATTATTTAGTGGTGATGCACATCCTCTAAATATTCTTGCCCTATTTAGGAGTGCGCAAATTAAATAGTTGTTATGAGATGTTTTTTCTCATCATCCCATACATCAAATGCATGCCAGACAGTTTGGACAGTACGCTGGTACCTCAGCTATGAATCAGTTTGCATTTATTGCTGTTCCCTTTTTCCCCCCCCACCTTCTTTATTACTTCCCGTATTTTTAAATAATAAGAAATATGATACAATGCTAAACATTAAAATTAAATCAGAAGCAGTGTATCAAGAAGTATTTCTCCTTTGAATGCTGAAGGGCATTTGTAGCTAAGATGCCATGGAACAACTTGTGGCTTGTCTTCCTGAGGTATTTGGTAGAGATGAGCGGCAAAAAGCAGCACTTTTACTAAAGCTTGACATCAGCTTTAGTCTACCATGGCCTTTTTTGATGCACGTTGCCTTCCTTGCATCTTTTTCATGTGAGAGAAGTATGTGCATCCAGTGCCCTTGCGACAAATTCAGAAAAAGTGCAGAGAAAGAGGCCACATTGTTTTGAACTCTTTAAATTATTTCCCTTTCTGTCTTTGGGAATTTAACTTCTTAAAACATATGGAAACATGGGAGAAAGTGCCCATTAGAAGAGCTCCACATGGCTGACATACAGCTGGCATGGAGTATGCTGCTATCCTTGCTTAGACACTTTGCATATAAGTAGGAGCAATAACTTGTTTTAATGGCAAGTTTGGCTAGAAAGCTTTGGGAAAGTTATGGCTAATCAAGGGGTGAAGTTAACAGGCATAAGTTCAAGCATGTTAAGCTCCTTGGACATGTGTTTTCACTCAGAATAAAGAGGTTGGAGTTTGCAGCAATTTAAACAGAATTAAGCTACAGAAAATGAAAGCTATTTTATTCCTGCATAAGAGGACCCATATGGCGTTTATCAGCCTGCAGTTTAGGCAGAGTTACATTCCACCTTTATTTGGTTAACTTTCCAGCATGTCTTCATAATAGACATGGTCTATGATTTTTCAGTCAGTTCAAGGAGTTGATTTGGAAGGGCAGCAACAACAAGGAAGAAAAAAAGTGCGAGGTTCTGGAAATGCAAAAGCAGAATTACAATTGAGGAAATAATAATAAATAAATGAGGAAAAAGAGGGAGAAGAACTTCTCCATCCTTATTCTAATGTATATGTCTCTATTAACCCAGCAGTAGGGAAGCAGGTACTGTGTCACAGTGTCAGTGCTTCCTGCATCTTTGGAGAGCTACTCCCAATGATCACATTTACCTGGAATTTATTCGGTATGTGTTTGTTGCCTTATGTGATTAAAGGCTCACCTACCCACACACAAAGGAGCACAGAGGCATACAGGCAGGTGGGGGTAGGGGCAGTAACCTCTCCAGAGTAAGGTGTCCCAGCGCCCCCTCCCCAAACTGTCACAGGAGATGACCAGCCTCACAGATGGGGGACACCGCTCAGATGGGACCAGGGGGAAGCTCTGCAGAGCACTGCTTGTAGTGGGATAGCACCTATGGGGCTCAGGGGAAGAAGGTTTGAAGATTGTGCTAGACTTGGTATGGGATGTTCAGGAGAGAAACCAAAGGTGAGAAAGTGAGGGGTCATGGTTTGAGGAGGAATGAATATAGTAAAGTAGAGGGAACAGGAGTAAATGGGGCCAGCTGGAGATCAGCAGGGGCTAGTCACTGCAGTCTGTCCTTTCTACTTATCAATTTCTGAGTATTTTCCTGGGTGAGAACCTCACTATTCTGCATGCAGGTGTGTGTAAGGTGGGTCTGAGCCCCAGCAACTGGGTCAGGACCATGGGTCAGAGGGACCATGTGTCTGGGGTGCCACAAGTGGAGCACACACAGGTGTGTGTTTCACTATGCGATTGCTAGCAAACATCAAGATGGACTAGTCATTAACCCAGGTAAAATCTTAGGAGCCACGTATAGGAGCAGCTCTGGGTCTGAGTTGGATACTGGAGAGACCAGAGGGTTTGCACATTGGCTGCTGGAGGGATCAAGGAGTCTGAGCTAGTTACTGGAGATTGAGTGGGATCTGGGAGTTGACTGCTGCTTAGTGGTAAGTCTAGACCAGCTACCAGAAAGACCAGTTTCCATGTGTGTGTATATCTGGATATGAGGGACTGGGCAACCAGGGGAGCCAGGGGACAGCTGCTGGCTGCTTTGTGTCTCTAGGGCCTGTTACCAGAGGGATCCATAATGCATGTCTGTGTCTTCATGTGCCTGAGTACTGGAAGGATCTCTACATACATAAATTTTCCCCTGATGGGTTTCCATCCTATTCAGCTAGAGAGGGGAGCAGGATGAGGCCGTTGGTGCTCTCCATGTTTGCACAAGTGCTGAGTGTCTCAGTCCCTGCTGAGCTGCATGTCTGTGTTTATATGTATATGTGTGTTGCTTATATGTGTGTGCATGTGCCCTTTGGGATCACCTGCTCTGCCTGGCTGCTGGCTGGACCTGGGGAGCTGTGACAGCCTCACCGCTGTCAGGGAGCTGCCTGCAGCAGCTCCTAATGTTGCTCATTGCCTTCCTGTTGTGCACAAATACAGCCCTGATAGTTCTTCCTCCGTTTACTGCTGTAACAGCTTTTCCTCTGGCGGGAGGGCAGGAGCTGTAATCTCCTCCAAGGCTGATGCAGTCAGTGTGGAGAGGATGGGCTGTCAAAGGGGCCGTCATTCTTTCCCTCAGGGACCCAACATGTCGCCCCTGAGGTTTTCCATCCGGCAGGGAAGAAGCAGTCCTGAGGTTATTCCTGTGCTCAGCTCCCCTGTCCTGAATTATTCCATAAAAAGAGCTTCCCAACCAGAGATTATGATTATTTTTTTCCCCACAACAAGCTTACT